>JANVCK010297485.1:0-14181 GCA_026546655.1 Epizoanthus illoricatus
ATAAGAATGTTCATGTGACGCATAAATTACAACTCTATGCGTATGCAATAATTAGATTGAAATCAAATCAAATTCAAATTATTACAATAATATCTCTTGAATAAAAAGGTCTTGACATTTGATTTAAAAGTTTGAATGTTTGAAGAACGCTTTAGCGATTCAGGTAGCGAGTTCCATAATTGTGGCGCTACACAAGAGAAAGAACGTTGACCATAAGTAACGGTTTTAACAGTAGGGACAATGAGAAGGAAGCGAGAGCTTGAGCACAGTTGACGAGTAGGGCGGTAAAGATTAATGAGTTGCGAGTATATAGTCAGGAGTAAGGCCATTTAGAACTTTAAAGGTGATAAGCAGAATTTTGTAACAGATGCGTAATTCAACTGGTAGCCAGTGTAAGGATATCAGGACGGGGGTGACGTTTTCCTTGCGCTTGAATCCTGTAATAAGGCGAGCAGCAGTGTTCTGTATTCGTTGAAGTTTGCTGATTTCTCAGGAAAGGAGACCGTAGATTATACTGATGCAGTAGTCAAGGCGAGATATTATTAGAGCGTGGACGATTTGTTCCAGGTTTTGCCGAAATAGATACTTACGAATTTTCCCAACATACTTAATGGCAACTATAGCTTTCTATGAACGGTCCCTAAGGATACATGACTGTTTATAACTTTTCAGATTGTGCAATCCCCCTTGGTTTACAAAGTGGAAAAATAGTCAACAGTCAGATAACTGCTTCGTCGTCAAGACGATGGGATAAACCTTATTATGGTAGACTGCACCAGAGAAGATACTGGTGTGCATTGCACAAACGAAAGACGGAGTATATGCAAATAGATCTTGGTCGGGTAAGTTTGATTTAGGAACAGATAGGCAAACAAGTTTGTAATTTAATAAATAATGCATTACACGACAATTAATGTACTCCATAAAAATGAAGGTAGCTGTGAGCATTTTATTATCTTCATTTATGTTATTTGAATGTGATTTTATGAGTTCTTTTTGTTTCAATATAATACAAACTACTATGATTATGTTTCTGTCTCTACTACATTTTAAAACCTGGGTCCACATCAAAGTTAGGATCAAACAGATCTCGAAGAAAGTACCCAACAGTTCTGGAAAAATTGAGCACATCTCAACATACAATAGCCTTGGGAATTAAGGTCCTGTTATTTTTACTTTTAAATATATTATCGGTTTGATCAGTATAAACATCAAACTTCTCCCGTATTTTTATAACAGTTTATTTCTTGAATTTTTCTTGGAATCATATTATTGATATTAATTCTATATTTTTTTCCTACAGCCCCTATGCAATATGACGAATAGTTTTCATCAAAAATGTTTTGTTTGGTGTCATACTACATGTGCCACAAGGCAATGTTTCCATAGCCGGGCAACAAATAAATATTGATGTCCTATATCAATATGAATAAAGTTATAGCCTGCTGTGTTTTTTCTAGATATTTACCGTTTATGTTAGTCCTGTACATTTTAGACAAATACATAGTAATAGATATGGTAATTATATTTTACAGATCAAAACTATAACTGCGATAGCAACCCAAGGGCGTGGCAACTGGTACAACTGGGTAACTGGCTACCGCCTATACTACAGTACTGACGGTCAGCGGTGGACAGGTTACTCTGAAAGTGGCGATGCTCTTCATTCAAATGCAAGTAAAAACATTGCAAATATTTTAAAGCCCATTTGCACCAATGATGCCTTGCAGGTGGAAAAGGAGATTTTTGGAACTCAGAACTGAGAAGATTTACAAACTATTCCATAGCCTTTGCTTGTCATTGGTTAAAGAAGCTATACCACGGCTCTTTGAGGCATTTTTGCGATATACGAAATTTTCCATAAATCAAAGGAAATCTCAAAATAACAGATTACTATGGTAGAGAAACACAAAAGAGATGACGATAAGCCAAAAAGGAACGTAGATGGCTAAAATTGTGGAAGATTAAAATGGATTACAAACTCCCATTTTAATTTCGGTGTGGCTGAGAGATTAAGTAAGGTCTAACCCACTCGCTGTCAAATATGTGTCCTTGTATTTAGACACTGTTTGTTTTCTCATAAATCAGCTAAAATACCGTAAACTTCGGAATATAAGCTCATAGGCTTATATTTTTTAAGCACATTTTTCGGGGCTTATTTTCAGAGTGGGCTTATTATTGAAGGGGATTTTTCGTCTTGAAAATGACCGTACTTAAAGTACATTAGTATAGAAATATAATCAAATGGGCTTATTTTCGGAATGGGCTTATTATCAGAAGGATCTAACTCTCTGACATTTGGGGACTTATTTTCCGAGTGGGCTTATATTCGGGGGGATTATATTCGGATGTTTAAGGTACAGCATTTTTTTAATTTCTTGTTGCCCTATTGAGCTACAACTTGTGTTTCATAAATGCAGAGGCTTTTCCTTCTAGAGAACCGTGATATAGCCTCTTTAAATGCCCTTACTTCTAGCAAATGTCTAAAAAGGAAATAAGAAGGAATTTTAGAAAATACGAGACTCATAGAACAAACGCTTGGAAAACATTGAAAGTTACAAAAGTGAATTTAATTTATTTACAGACAGTTTAATCTGTGCATTTTCTGACAAGTTTGAAAGAAAGAGCTTGTAACAATTGAAAAGTTTTGAATCGTCACAGTGCTGTGCGTTTGAGAACAACTATCTCCCACAAAATAGTTAACAAATTAGGATGCATTTTTTGTCAATGTTAAAATGGAGAACTGAGAAGAATCGGCGACTTAGTTTGAATATATATGTCTTGTTACTGGAAAACATGCACTAATTTATGTTTTGCTTGAAGGTCCATTGTCCGTTTCAAGCAACTAAACTAATTTTTTTATTTCTGCGACAGTCCATGTGTTACCAAGGGAAGTGCAGTGAAACACGTGACACACAGTGCCAGGACCTGTGGGGTGCAAGTATGTTCGTCTCCTTTGAGGGCCATTTGTACACAAATCATTGAAAATTGAATAATAAGGACCGAAAATCAGATTTAACCAGACTATTTATCATTTAATCTGATTTCAAACTTATCAGATGTTCTATTTATTTAACCCTAGATCAAACTTCAGAAATGATAATTTTTTATGTATATTTTTCGTTTCTAATGATTAATTTATGTAATCGTATGTATCTTTCTATCTAACATTTTCAAATCCAATATGGCGGTAAATATGACTAACATGATTTTCAACAACTTTTACCGTGGAACAGGTATCAGTCAACACGTTACTGTTACCATGGAAACTATCCAGCTATATCAGTGGAGGCTACGTGCATGCCAGTAGTATCTATTTTTTAACGATCATAAAAATCTTTCGAAGGATCCTTATAAACTACTCTTGACAATTTTTGTTGTAAAAAGTGGGTTACTAGAGCCACTGTTAATGTAAGTAATATATGCAACAGCGTTTTCTACTCTACTGGAAAAAAACTGAGGCATCTCATTAGTGAGTGCCAACACATATGCTTCTATGTCTGTACATGTGCATTGTATAGTATGCATGTATGTATGTATGTATGTATGAATGAATGGATGTATATTTTATGTGCAGTATGTATGCAGTATGTATATTTATGTCCACGTGCACGTGCATGTGCCTGTGCCTGTGTCTGTAGATTGTAAATTGTTCCTAAGAAACAAGCTTAGTTGGCAATAGTACCTAACTTGTTATATTTGCTTTTGAAGCTGCAAGAAGTGGAAAGAAGAATTGTTATGACAAACTTAACACCAACAACAAGGACAACAAAGGATTCGGAACTTGCAATGCGATAAAGCACGTGCCATGCAAAGACGAGTAAGTAAATGCAGTTTGCGGTGTATGCTTCATCATTCATTATTAGAATATTTAGAAAAAGTGAGGGAGGAGCAACCAGTGTACTTGTTGTTAAACAAATTAAAACACACCTGAAACGATGTAACTCATACGAGAAAGACACCCCCAAATTAGATGTCTCTCCACGAATAGGGAAGGAAGATTCAGTTCCTGCCGTTTTTCGATGTTAAAGATGTCTAAGAGTAAATTTACACTGGGACAGAAGATTCCAGATTCTTTGCAAACCTGGATTATTTTGATGAGGATTCACAAAACTGTTTTACACCTGTTGACGCGATGCCTGAAGAAAATTAATGAGTACGGGATCAAAACAAATCCGAGATTCTTTGTGGAGCCTTTGTTTTCGTAAACTTTGTATCGGATTCGTTCTCAAGTGTACACGCTTGCGAATCCGGGATGTTTATTATTCATAAAGGCGTTATGAAAACAGAAACGTTATGAATACGAAATAGTCTAAAACAAAGTCTTACCTCGTGAGTAAATGCCTATCTCGTGACTCACAACTCGAGTGCCGGTTTAAAGACCATAATGTACTGAACCATTACTGTTTGTCAGGATACCTTTAGAGTGAGAAGGATTGTAACACATAAATATTTGGATGTCCATACATTAATTCAAGGCTGTTGTTCTCTTCTAGACATGCTTTTTGTGGTCAGCTACAATGTCTAGGTACTCGCTCTACACCCAAAGTCGACTATGGGTATAACTACACCCAAATATCACTTGCCAGTGGCGCAAAGTGCAGGTAAATTTTTTTCGCTTCAAGACGCCATTTATCATTATCTTGTCAACAGTCAAATACACTTCAATGGGTGAACAAAGTGCTCTCAAAGCGCTGCAGAGAATGTGAAAGCTCGATATACCAATCCCGGAATAAATAACAATAAATAATAATAATATACATCTTGATGATATCGAATGTTCTCACTTGCCCTCAAAAAATTAGGAAGACTTTCAATGAATAACGTGGCAAAGGAAATCTTGGATGAAAAATATTTTTGGTCTGGATTTTTTGCTTTAGTTTGTATTGGCAGTTTAAAATATGTTCACAGAATTGAGGATAAGAAATTTAGTTTGACTGTTTCTTGCTTCGCATTTTCCGCGGTCCGCCATCTTGAAATATAACGTAGCAAAACTACAGTGCCAGATCCCCTCTCGTTCACCTTAATCAGTTATATTTCGAGTGGGACTGGTACTGCGACACAACTTCGTCACATTTCAAGATGGCGGCTCTCGGGGAATTCGAAGCAAGAGACGGTCAAATTACACTGCTTGGCGTCACAACATATCATATCATGACACCATCTATATATGATATACCTTGTATTGTCGATGAGTTATCCCTCACTTGTCTTTCATTCAGTGCCGCAAGATTGAAGGTTAGCGATGCTATTGGCCAAGGCATGGTGAAGGACGGTACTAAGTGCGGTGATGGAAAGGTAAGATAGGGCACGTGAATCTAAGGCTGTTTAGGAAACTGTCAATGCATGCAATAATTTCGTAGCTGATCTGTTTGATGTTAATAAAAGTAACGTGCTATAATAGCTTACCATGACCGCCATGTTGTAACCGTTTTACCTTTTTTATTTCCAGATGTGCGTAGGTTATAAATGTCAAACCGTGAAAGACCTGGACATCAAAACGTGTCCCATCGTAAATGGCAAGACATGCGCAGGTAGAGGGGTAAGTATTCAGTGCAGTTGAAGCACGGTACTTACCAGCAATTTAAATCGTTTAAATTTCTTGATGTCTTACACATATTATAATATCTATCATAATAGGTAGTTCAATACATTTTTTAACTCAAATTTTTAACCTTTTTAATCTTGTACTTTTTAGTCTGACGAAGATCAAACGGCCGAAACGTTTTTGATAAATCTTATTGGACAGCAAGAAGTTACCTGCCTCGTCTACAAATTTATACGAGGTCATTTATATCGGAGAGCAGACTGAGAATTCTGTGAACCATGTTATTGAGAAACTAACTGTTGGACTCGCCCTTCTTTATACGAGATAGTTTCAATACATGATTAACCGTTTTCACACTAGAAGACGAACAAGTCGTCTGACGATTTGTTCGTCTTAGTGTGAAAGCTAGACGAATAAGTTATCTTGTGTTGGTCGTCATAAATTCACATCAAGACGGACAAACGAATAAAGTTCAGGCTTGCTTGGTTACGCAGCCTCGTTCCCACGGGATTCCGCACGAAAAAGTTTCCCACGAGCCATCACTACCTTTGCTAGTGCCATTCCCTTGTGAGGATACTGCGCCAAATTGTTCAACCATTAGTTCGTCTGATGTGAATTTAAGTCATACTTTGGTCGACTTATCCGTCTAGACGAAAAAAGTAGTCCTCAAAAAATCGTCTGAATAGATGAACAATTCGACGTACAAAATCAGACGACTTGTACATCTCAAAAAGCTGTTCGTCTTCGAGTGTGAAAACAGCCATTATGTGTTTCGTTATATTTGGCACGATTAGAATCTCTTGATATAAATCATTTCTGACAGGTGTGTATGAACACAGGCGTGTGCCACTGTCATATAGGATACGATCCACAAGGAGGGTGTGCCAAGCGTGAGTATAACTCGCTTTTTTTATATACAGTCAACAGAAATCATGTGAGAACCGTAGTCAGAAGATCGTCGTTGTAGCTTTGAAAATTAAGGACGAGACGTTCGCAAACTTGAATTAAAATTAAAATTTTAACCGTCTGAGATCGTCTCGATGGAAGAGAATGAAAAAGCTCTTATTTGCAAGTAAATCATCGTTTGAACTCGTTATTCTAATATTTGGAAAGGACATTATTTTGCGGTTATTTGTTTTTCATTATTTTTTTTGTTCTGAACGATTTGGAAGAAAATAAATGATTTGGAGACGGGAATGACCACAAACTTGCCCGCCGTCTTGAACCTGCTCAATTAAGTTTCGAATATTTGGCCAAAACTTCGGCACATTCTTGAAATCTACAACGAATATCTTCTGACTACGATTATCATAACTTCTGTTGACTGTAAAGTACTTGGCTCGCTATAGGATTATAACCTGCCTCCTTGTGTCTGGTTTAACCTCACCACACGAACTCAACCAATCCAAGAAGTTCGAACTAGTACAGAGCTCAATGGATTGGTCGATATTTTAGAACAGCCATAAGATGTCTTCTTAAGCCTGCCCCACGCTTACGGGACCATGTGCAGTTTTGCTTGCTTGCGTTTAACTCTGGGACGGCCAAGGTATTTTGTAACAAATTGGCACAAGGAAAGGGAAAGGGGAACAGTGGGACCTCCTCATGATTTTCTATATGGATAAAATAAGACTTGGTATTTGGCATACAATTAGCTTAGACTTGGCTAACTAGCGTCCATGGTAACAATCATGCATTACGTATTTAGTTTTGCTATGGTAACAGCATTTCAAAATGAATTTTCGCCATCTTGGCCGCCATCTTGGAGTTTTCGATTTTTGAAATATTGACCAATTCTTTGAACAACAAATAGGAAATGCTCAAATAAAATGTTTTATTGGCAAAACTAACATAATAAATGATATAAATCTAAAATTCTTAGCCAAAACCATTGATTTTTACAATTTTTGTTATCTTTTGAAGCAAATTCGAATTTGCATAATTTAATCTGCATAAATTATGAAAGCTGACGTCAAACGATGTCTTATTTAATAGACTACAGTCACAGAAAGTTTCATGGCAATTGCTTTAAAGAAAAACCTTTGGAGTATCAGTTTGACACACACCCCTACCACTGCCACCACCTGTGTACGATGGGCTACAATGACCTTTTTATCGCACGCAATAATATGATACATGTTTGGTAGCAGCGATTTCAATTGCATGCGAAAAAATATCATCGCAGGCCACCGCGCACAGGTGCTATCTTGCGAATTTAAACGCAAGTGATGAAAACCACGCAGAGTTGCACAAGTATGCAGCAGGCTATATATCGCTCGTTGTGTCCTGTAATTTAAGGTTGATCACACTTGTACCTGCTCGTAACTAGAAACAAACAAACAGACAGACAGACAGACAGACAGACAGTAGCCTTTAGCCATACTATTTTTGCTCCGATTTTATGGAAGTTTAGGGATAGCTTGCAAAATCTGTACTTATTCTTGGAGGTCAGCCACCCCCATCTCCCACGTTGCTACTCAACCTCCACCCCTCCCTCCCCCCACCACCACACACACAGTTTTTGGCCTGCTCCGCGGGCCCTGTATTTTGCAGGTTTATATTGCATATTGGTGAAGAATGAGAAACAAAAGTAAAAAGCACAGAGAATGCACAAGAAAAGGAAGAGCTTTTCATCTTGCAGTTACCTTGTAGTTGTCTGAAAGTTGAGTAAGTGTGTGACCATTACATTTGATATTAGTACCACTGTGGATGGCTTTTTCTACTATAAAAGTAGAAAGTATACAAAGTAGTTTGAAACAGTAAAATGATTTAACATTCTATTTAATATCAGCTTTTCCTGCTCGAGATGGCAAATGGAGTAAGTGGTCCTCCTGGTCAGCGTGTGACAAAGCTTGTGGTGGGGGCAAAAAATCGCGTTCACGGTTCTGTAATAGTCCATCTCCAGCCCACGGTGGAAAGGATTGTAGAGGAGATCGTATTCAGGGCAGGAATTGCAAAACAAAAGATTGTCCGGGCAAGTATATTATCTAGATTAAATTAAAACAGTGACTTGTGTGACAAAAGAATAACATTTTAAAATATTCTATTATTATTATTATTATTATTATTATTATTATTATTAATATTTAGAATATCATAATCACTTAAAGATGGGCTCAATGTCTATTGGGCCTCCGTATGGTAAACCTTTATTTAGGACTTATCTGTATTATTTGTAAGCTATTGCTTCATTTTGTTCTACAATTATTCCTTCTCTTAGATTAAATTTAACAACATTTTCTCATGAACGATATATCTGGCGTAATCTTAATTTTATTGAGGTAGCAATTTTCGTAACTTGGTGTGATGCGTGCTGTTGTACGTTATGCTGCTTTAAAGTATGGTGTGGAGTGAAAGGATACATGATGCTATTGTGTACTAGATACTTACGATATAGTACAGACAGACGATGCTGTGATATGATATTGCTTGGTGTTATGTAAAGTGTCATGGTTATAGTAGCATTGTTCATACACCGCCGCCAAATTATGGAACTCGTTGCCCAATGAAGCTCGAGTGGCGAACAGCTATCAAACTTTCTCAAACATTATCAAAGGAATCGACTTATCCAAATTGCTATAAAAAAAATTTATACTCTATTTTTTGGGCTCAGCTAGTTAGGGTTAAGTTTGGGATTAGGGTCAGGGTCAGGGTCAGGGTCATGGACTAGAGTTGGAGTCAGGGATAGTTATATAGCTTTTTAAACCACATATTTTTCTCTTATCTAGTTTTATATTTATGCATACTTTTAAAATCTCATATCTTATTATTAAATATTTTTACCCTGTGGGATAACTGTAAATTAGCTGCCACGTGTTGCAGGATTGTTCCTGTACACGCGGCAAAGAGCTAAGCCTATTTTACCACATTAAACAATGTATCGTATCGTATCGTATGCGGAATTATATATTATAAAATAACTGATATTGATCTCTAATTGGCTAAAAATCATGTTTATAAAAGCGAAAAAAGAATGGAAACTTGCATAAACTACTCGTCTTCGGCTCGTGATATACAAGTTTTTCTCGTATCCTCCCAACATCCCACTTGTTTATACATAGAAAATGACTTTTATTTCTTAACTATGATATAGTGTTGTATAATGTGGTTTGGCATGGCATAGATATTGATATAGATTAGCAACAGTTTTCTAATATTGTTTATCTTCTTTATCTTCAGTTGTGCGTTCGTGTCGCCATTTGCAGCAAATTGGTCTCAAAACCAATCATGCGTACCCAGACGGGGTATACGTAATCTTTCCTAAAGGTCCCAATACTCCAACGAAGACCTACTGTGATATGACACGTGACGGAGGTGGTTGGACATTGTTGGTTTCCAGTCACACCAACACTTGGACTGCTGATAACGTACGATTGCGTAATCAGAACACACCTGATTTATACCAGGACTACTCCATGTTAATTTATGCTGATAGCATCAAAGACAACATTAATATAACAGGTCCGACTTTCGAGTATCGACTTGAAGCTCAAAGTAGAGGTAAGACGTTAGAGAAGAAGTAGCTAGTTTAATTAGCATTGTATCAAAGGGGCTGTGGCACGGTTATTTAAGGCATTTCAAAGATGTACGAAATTATCCGCAAATCAAAGGAAATCCAAAAAATAACGGATTACTGTGGTAGAGAAACACAATAGAGACAATTATAAGCCATTAAATTTTGGTTTCGCAGTCAAAGTTGTGTTCTTGTATTTTCACGTACTTCAGCTACTATCCATAATCATTTTATCGTGTCTTGTTGCCCAGTTGACTTTACAACTCATGTTCATGGCTGTAAATGACTTTTCCTACAGATGACCGTTACACAGTGCCTTTAAAGTTAATAATCAATCATGGAGGACAAATTCTGTGCATAATTCTCATAGGAGATAACAATATTTCGGTAATCGCAACTTTACCCCAAATTTAATACAGCAATTGGTATGTCTCTCTAGTAAAATGCTTGTTTCAGTATTCATTTATTTACATTGCCACTAATAACTGTAACTTTCCAAACATTAGGTAAAAATATTGATGATTTAATAGAAAGTTGGCTTTAATGGCGCAGTGTCAAGGTTGAAATATCGGCGTATTTTCCTAAAAACGGCCAGAAATAATTTACATTTGGGTTTTACTGTTTTGAAATAGGCCAAGTAGACTTTGAAAAAGTGATAACATGTTTTTGTTTTCGGTGTTTACTTCAGGCCGCTGGGGAGGCATATGGCAGGCACATAGGGCGTACAGTTTTACAGGAACATTCAACAACCAAACGGATGTCAAGATAACTGCCAAATTTGATGAATGGAACTACAAAGACTCGGGCATCGAGCGGCGGATGCCATGGATATCAGGGGCAAGGCTAACGACATCCAGAAGTGCCACTTCCAACTGGTGGGGAACAGTCACAGGTCGGGACAGTTTTCCCTATTGGATATCCTTTCGTATATTGGTGTTATTCATATTCGTTAGATATCTAATGCTATTTCCTCATAACCTTCATTCTTGTTCTTTCTCTGAAATGTTTAACCCTTAAACGTATAAGGGGGAGGGGATCAAAATTACCCCTGTGAAATGTTTTCGCACCTAACATTTTTGCCGTTAAAGCTTTTGCCATGATATTTTCATTACCTGTGGTCAGATAAGTGAAACGTATTTTGACACTAGTTAGATGACGTCAGCATGCATAATGCAGCGAAAAAAATATGCAAATTAGGCTTTATGTTCAGAAATGGTACTTTTTCTGGAAAAATGTGTTTCAATTCCGATTTTTGTAGTTTTTATCATTTATTTTGTGGTTTTTACCCACAAAACAATGTTTTGGACCTGTTTGCAACTGTTTTGCTGAAAACTATCACAAAATTTAAAAAATTAAAAATCCAAGATGGTGCCCAAAATGGCGGACATGTTTTGGAACAGCTGTTACCATAGCAACATTAATTAATTAATTGACAACTGCTGCCATGGAAACTAATCAGTAAAGAGTGGACTACTTGCATGCCAGATGCCTTTCTCTAATTCTCAACCATTTTGAAAATCTTGGGGCGGTCAAAATGCCCCCCTTCTAAACGTTGGTGTTATGATTTTAGGCTTATACGTTTAAGGGTTAAGACAAGAATCCTGTTTATAAGATGAAAGATTTAACTAAAAACCCCGCTAAAACCCCGTACAAAGAATATTACGATACTCTTTATGCATTCTTGCTATATCTGTAGCTGATAGCAGTTATTATCATCCGGCTCCATGGATATCTGGTCGTTCGATGGAATCTCAACCGGAGCGCATTTGGTACTGGATGAGAGAAGGAGAGCACGAAGTACCTCGCTCGTGTATGGAAATCCAGATGAGGGGACTGGAACTGGCACAGCCTCTTAACAGTGAGTTGCATAACATTTCCTCAACGTTTTCAATATTTCCCCAAACACACCGCATCTTGTGGATATATCATAAAAATTATATAGTTTTATTGTTCACTAGTTATTCAATGGGTAGAAACTTTAATTCGACTTTGCTTTTCAAAGGAAAACTGTTTCTAGGAATGATATTTTGTTATTATTTCAGTTTAGTCTTGACCCGTCCAAAACTGACGAAGCCGATGGTTAAAGAAGCTGAAGGCTTTTTTATGGAGTGTTTGGTATATATATATACTATTCAATACCTTTCCATGCACTAACTAGGCTATGTTCTAACTTTTGTAGACGGTAGATTCGTTATTAAACCACGTGGCAAAAGAGCCGTCAGTACATACTGCGACATGACAAGTAATGGCGGCGGTTGGACACTGTTGGTGACAAGCGCATCCTACAGCGGATGGAACAGGAACAGCATCAAGCTGAGAAACCAACACGCTGCTACACTTGATGGAGATTTTTCCATTCTGGCAGTGGCTAACAGTATAAAGAATGTGGATTCGTCTCAGGTAGATACACGTTTATTCGTATACTACTTTTCAAGTGTTGCCCTTTTTCTACAAAGAAATTCCATTATGGAGATATGTATTTATCTGACCAGTGGACACAGGTCGTTTAGACAATCGCAGAAGCTTCATCAAAGACCCGTTTCCACCCAATATGCTTTAAGAGTATAGTTGAGTTCCTTGGGCCCAATGAATGCAGGATGAATACTTGAGTTTTGTCACATTGACTTCTAATGTTTGAAAATAGGTTATAATGTTATTCTGTTTTCGTGCTCCAATGAATAGGAATATCAAACCTCCCGCGGGTTTTGACAGTAAAGACACACTGAAATGTTGATAAAATGTAAACACTAAGAAAATCTGGTAAATCATCTTTGTTGCAAATGGACCTTTAAAGTTATCTTTCTGAGGTAGCAGTTATGACGTCTTATCTTCAAGGGAGTTGCTTATCCCCGGCCCGCCTTTTAGACAATACGGAAGTCTTTTGTCATCATTTGTATATAAACAAAAAATAATCTCGAACGTATGTTTTATTATGTGGCAGGATTTTTTCGAATATCGTATCGAAGCTGATGGAAATAATCACTGGGGAGGAATTTGGCAAGCTCCGCGGTCCTACTCCTTTTTGTCAACTTCTGACAAACAAACTGACGTAAAACTTCTTCAACGTTTTGACAACTGGGATATTAGCGGAAATCTTGGGAAACGCATGCCTAGATTGGGTCTTTCTCCAGAGATACTGCTGACCAGTGCATCAAGCCTAAGGGATCCATCCGGGTCTCTTGTATACAACAAAGGAGCATCACACAATGCCAACTACATCAAGGGCTTCAAAGAGGTTCCATCTGTCGTCAGACTCTGGATGAGAGAAGGCACAAGGTAAATACTATCTACCCCATGTACACGAGCAAGTTTTCTTGACAAGTCTCCTGCTCATGTGTACTGACGAACAAGTTTTCCTTGAGAAGTGATCCTTGTAAACTTTATTTGCTCGTGTAGACGAATAATAAGATATCGTACTTACAAGCATTCTAGCTTGTGAATAAACAGACTTGTCAAAGAAAAACTAATTACATTCGTTGTCTACACGACCAATTAAACTTGTCGAGGAAAATATTATTATTACCTATTTTATATTTGCGTTATATATGCACCAATTAAAATACAACCGATTTTTGTTATTGTTGTAAAATTATATAGAAACCTTTGACAGGATCTAAGATAAGAACTGAATGGCTCCAAGTTATACAGAAATTAGTATGTATTAATTAGAATACAACCGTTATCTGTAATTGTCCTTGAATTATATACAAAAATTGGAATTCTACTGTCTGGTATGATCTAATCTACATACCAAATGCCACTAAATATTTATCATATAACTGGACGGATCGCGTTACCCACTCACCATGTGTTGTTATAGAAAACTCTTTCGAATTCCTTTGATCCATAGGGATTTTCTGCGAGCTTTGATTTCATTTTTGCCAGAAAATCGATTTAATTGTGTGAATAAGATATGTTTACCTTTGACTTTGCAGACGTTCCTGTAATGACCTAAAAGTACACGGTGTACGTGCTGGAAACACGTACGTGGATACATTCTACATGATCAGCCCCCGTGATCATGCGCAGTACCTTCCTGTGTTCTGTGACATGACATCAGATGACGGTGCTTTCACACTTCTGGTTACCAGCGCTAACGGCAACTGGACTCGTGACCAGGTTC
>JANVCK010297596.1:0-12793 GCA_026546655.1 Epizoanthus illoricatus
TATGTGTGTATGTATGTATGTATGTATGTATGTATGTATGTATGTATGTGTGTATGTATGTATGTATGTATGTATATGTATGTGTATGTATGTGTATGTATATACGTATGTGTACGTATGTGTATGCATGTGTATGTATGTGTATGTATGTGCATGTGTCAGTATGTGTATGCGTGTGTATGTATGTGTATGTATGTGTATGTATGTATGCATATATGTATCTACTGTGTGCACATAAAATAAAATGTTCTAAAATTTAAAATTTTATTAAATCACACTTTATGAACATCTGCGCTCTACACCACTGTATTGAGCACTCTACGGTCCCCTGTTACAACCCATACGTACTGTATGCATGTATTTATAAATTTATGTATGTTTGTTCTATGTCACTGACATCTGTACATGCACGAGTATGTTTGTGTTTTTATGTGTATATGTATGTAAGATTGTAAGATGCTACTTATGTAATGTGTATGTATATATTAATTGGCAAACATGCCAAAAATATTATTCGAATTAACAATTGACTGCGACATTCTATGAAACGTTCTCAAATTTTCCGCACTTTTCTTATCAACTTGTGACTAACTTATGTTGCGAAATAGGTGTCACTGCGTTCATGTAACAGAACATGTAAAAATATTCATTGACTTTTTTTATTGTGACAGTAGACTAGTTCATTAGTTGTAGTTTTTTTGGCTTTATTCAGAACTTTATTAGGGTTTAATAGAGCTCGCAAAAATTTAATCGTGCAAAATTATAAGTATCTCGAAAATCAGTCATCCATCAGTTTCTATATACGGACGCCTATTGGAATTATTAAATTTTCATCCTGCAACAGATGTGTCGGAGGCCTCTGCTTGCAGAGTACCAGTTTTTTGGCATGTGTCGACGAAATGAAATCTAGATTTCGTGTTTTTGTCATGTGTCCAACGGGTGGCTTCCGGATTTCCGAACAGACAGTTATTTAAAAAGAGCTCAGTTTATCCTACGAGGCTCCGAAAGGGTAGGGGGCATCTATTTAGTCTAATAATTATCTTTTGTTCTCAGATGAGCTTCACGTAAGATTCAGGCGGCGGAAACCGATCATTTGAGAGCTAAATCACCATCGGAAGTAGTTAAAGCGAAGAAAATAACATGTTTTGTTTTGTTTTCATGTTTATATTCCTTTGCTTTCTCTGCCTTCCTGTCACACGAGCGAAGCAGCTTTAGTCACCTGACCTGGCTGAGACAATTTAAAAAATATGTGATCGTTTGTTTTCACTTGATAATTTAATTTGACTGTGGTTTTGGTATGTGTAATACATAGAGGATATTATACGGTAGCGAGAAGGTATAGATATCAGAATGAGACAAGCTTTATGAAACCTAGAAAATCATGTTTAGTGTTAAACTGTTCGTGCGAATACATTATACAATGCGCCATATCGATATGCCACGGATGTAGTGTCGTATGGATTCTACGAGTGGTTTAGTTCTCAGTAAAACACTCACATCCATATAATAAAAGTTACAACTAAATTTACTATACAGTTGCTAAGAATATCATAGTTTCAACTGGCATGGGTCGAACCGATAACCAACTTTCAACTTGAAATAAGTGGCCACTAATTATACTTAGTAGAGGACAAACGATGCCGACTTCAAGAACTCTCAAGATTATCGAGTCCGAAACTCTAGATCTTAAGAGCATTGCTATAGAGCATATTTTTAGAAAACAGTTGTCTTCTCGTATTTATTATAATCAGTTTGGCAGTGACGAAGCACTGAACTCAAATGCACTGTTGACGGAAGCTTTTTAAAAATCATCTACGTAATTGAATATCCAGGCACGATTCCAAAATCAGAGTCCACAAGTCAATCGAGTGGAAACAAGTGGCCACAATGTAACTTGAAGATATACAAGTTGTACGAAAACATTTGTTTAACTTCCTAAATCAAACTTTTTACCTTGATAGTTTTTAATATAACATTTTATGGAGAATAAGTCTATTTTTTTAAATGTAACAATAATAATGATAATAAATTAAAGAAGTTTATATTGCGCTAAAACTTTCAAATATTATAAAGCGCTGCGCAAACAAGATACATGCATGAGAATATCGTATTCCAAGTTCAAAAGTTCAAAGTTCGAGGATAAAACTATTTATTTTTTAAACTAATAGAATTGTAGGTCAGTTGCAGATGTGTTGCATATAAATATTTTGCAAGACGTGAGAAGAATTTTAAATACACGATAAATGCTTTTTTTTAAGTTGGAGAGGTATCTGATCTCCAACGGCCAAAGTACAACGGGAAAGCGTTCAACAGCGACGGGCCCGTATGGGCAAAGGTTCGGTCCCCACACTTTTGGGCACTGTACTATACCTCTGATGTACGTCATTTTAGCACGATTACGGTTGTTTATATCACACTATTTTAAGCTACAGCTGCCGTCTTATTAAATTTTCGTCAGTCAGACGTATTTCGACTTCTCACGTCGCTAGATATGACTTTTTTAGACGAATTAGTCTTCTTGAAATAGATATTCCAGACTCCACTCTTGCGTGTTTTTGCTATTTATCAAACACCGGAACCAAAACAGTTGCTTATTGGTTCAAACTCAGTAATCGATTCTGACGTCACTGTCCACTCAATACTAAGCAAATATCGTGCGAAGAAACTGTGGAGGGTCTCGTCGTGTTGTTTTGCGTTTTTTTCTTTTACAACTAATTACGTCAACTCCACTCTTCAGCAATTACAGCCATCTATATATTATGTCGCACGCAATAATCTGTAATTTGAACAATTAGAGCCATAGCTGTATAAATACGCATGTCGACTGAGATACTAGAAATATAATCGGTTGGTCAGCGTAACATTGTGTTGCGTCTGTGTCCCGCCAAGTTAGCCCATATCACATCTACGCGCGAGCTCACACAATATACACACAGCAAGGCCGGCAAAAAATCCAGTGTAATATTGCGGAGTTTCAATCCCCATCTGGCATAATTGCAAATGTCAGTAGGAATGGCTTATCCACGCTTTCCAGCCTTTGAAGGTAGTATTACATTTCTCTTTGCAAAATGACTAGTGAGTGGATAATGTTGTTGGTAATGATTGTTGTACAGGCTCAAGTCATTTGTTTATATTTTTGATATAACAGTACTTCAGTGATTTATCTATAGCTGCAACAAAACTTCAGCACTTATGTCCAGTGCAAACTTAAGTCAGATATTGGGACCGATGCAGGAAGCCGTACATACAGAAATCTTTATTTATCTCTTCTGGTTTTAAAAATGTGTTTCACTGAAGCACAAAGAGTAACAAATAAGGAAGATGTTCTTGTTCAAACTTTAAATCTAAAATTCACTAGTCTTGTCAATTGATTTCTAAATACTGATGTGTCTATGAATTGAGTTACGAGTATAACCATATGTTAGATTAATATGTCAGAATTTAGAAGGTGACATCGCACCAAGATTTCGATCTCCTAGCCACTGGATGACCTCAGCCGGTTTAAGTTTTCATCCAACACTGCACTACCAGGACTGCTACATAAATATTTACCAATATTAAAACATTTCCAGTTCTTATACTGAGAAATATTGTATTCGAGTTCAGTCTTGGCCCTGTATTTTGACCCAGCAGAGTCGGACTTGCACAGCGGCTCTGAGGTAACTAGATCACTGAGGGTTGTCGTGTCTTGAACATCTGAAGGTGTTGTTGTAACGATTCTACTTGTTCGGCAGTTGTCAGCTGCATTATCTGGCAACTGTGGTTTCAAAGTAAGGCGCAGTTCCTTCACCGTATTTTGTACGTACAGATAGATGGGTTTCACATGCATTCAGAGATTTATCAGTTTGTACAAACAAACTCATGCCCACAGCAAAAAATGGCAGGACAAGCATGAGGTTGTGTTGGTCCATTGTTTCAGTGTGACACTATAGGATTCCTGAACTTAGCCCGAGTTAGTATTAAAAAGTTTCAGGTGCCAGTTAAAAAGACATTTAAACATCATTTGCATTTTGTAAATCCTTACTGAACATTTTTGGGTTATTGTCAGATAGCACAATGCAGAGTGAGAAAATTATTTTGAAAATGGATTTGACTTAATATAAATATTACTAAGCTATTCCCAATCAAATAGATGGTAGGTAGCAACAGAAATCCTACAGGATTCCTAAATTCCAAATTTATTAGACGTTATAGGTTCTTCTTATTTTGTTTGTCTAACAATTAAATTTCCAGGTGTCCTAGTTTGAGATATTTACTTGTACTTAATGCCAGTCAATACAGTCGCTAGTCACATTACAATTTAATACAATTAGATTTATTTAGTATAGATTGTAACTCACTCAGAGCTGTTTCCCAAGGAACATAATGTTACACGTATGATCAGTAATAAAGTAATAACAATGTAAGTAAAATAGGAAGAACATGACTAATTTACAATGCAATCTATGTATCATTATAATTACAAGCCGGGGGCATTTAGTGATTTATTGATTTAGTGTTTGTGCATAGCAAGACATTAATACTTAGATATATAGCTTCACGCCATGTCGCGTGTCCTTCATCTATTGTGTAGAGTTTACTTGGAGAATAACATCAACTATGTTCAGGGGTAATCCAACTTTTTAGCTTAAGTTTAAGTTTAACCACCGTTCTAACATTATATGAACACAAGCAACTCAAAGCGTATATCGTGAGTTGCCCCAGGATTGTCCCATTGGCTTCCATGTTATCTATGTTGTATCTGCATACAAATTAAATGTTTTGTGAGGCTAAACTACTTTTCAACTAAGCAATGATTCCATTTCTTTTCCTTAAATCAACGAGGTGTCCGAACTTGTCGGTGATTCATATATATATCCTAATATAGCCAATACTAGAATTTGAGAACCTTAGGCTTAGTGAAACTACAGGCTTGCTTCCTCTGAACGGCTGCGGCTACACGTGGAATCAGAAACGATTGGCATAGCCAATTGTAGCCATTGCAATTTACTCTTGTTGCTGGAACCTAGCTGAACCTCTGCTAACACAACATCAAGGACATCATAGTATATCAGTCTGAAAATAAATATATATATTTAGCACCCTCCAAATCATTAAGACTTTATTTAAAACAAACTTAAATTCTGTATTCAAATGATATTGATACTTCATTTGCATGTTTTGTAAATAAAACTTCACTGTAGAACAGCTTCACTGAACCAAACTGGTAGGATTTGTATTTATCAGTATCAACTATAGATGACATATCGTACAGTCCTACATGCTATATGTTTTTCTAAATACTACATGTCTTTGTAATAATCTGCCCAGATGGCTGATACACAGGTAAGCCATGTAGAGGGACTCCTCAGTAACTGATCTGCGATTTCTCATAGTTGGATACCGATAAACGTTTGGGTATTCATTTGGATCACCTCACTTATGTCAGAAATTCCGTCACTGTTGAAGTACATTGAACTCCGTTAGCTCAAATATATTGCATAGAAAATATAATATTCCACAGCAATTAGATATTGTATTTTCCATTTCGTTTTCATTAACATCAAGGCTCAGATAGTTGCAAAAAATTTTTCATCGAGTCGCCATTACAAATATACTCGCAAGATGTGAAGCAATTATTGCAACAACCATCAAGAACGTTTTGATAATTGCTTGGTCAATTCAATAAATACAAAATGCATGCAACAATATCTACAAATCAAAGTATCTGTTACTTTATTCTTCCGCGTATTTTTGTGTGATATCTAGTAAGTAGTAGGGTAAAGAAGTCAAACGACAGACAACCTTCAACTGCGATTAATCGGTTCTTTGAGGAATGCTACATCTATTGTCCACAACACCATTCACACCAATGATACATATGCCATCGTTCGTGTTCGTTGTTTATAGTATTGCGATAATTCCTGCTTTATATCCCAAAATGAATTTAAAATATAGATAAACAAGAAGCAACTGAAGATACCTGGTCCACCACAGAGGAGTTCAGTTGTTGACGTTTCATAAGCACTCGAGGCAGGTAGTGGCAAGTGGGTTGGACGAACATTTTGCCATACCAGCACAGTTGAACATGTCATAAAATCATGCACAATATCAGAATATGTACTTCTGGTAGACGTAGTACACAATTTTGTCAACGATATCCCGATAGCCTTTGCATTACAGTTCGTCAGTACTTGTCCTTGCAACCGATCCACTTAAGATCTGAACAATGAACAATGGAAATGCCCACTTCACTGCCCTAGAAGTATAAAACTGAAAGGTTTGGCATGGTTACCTAAATTAGTTCCATATATATTGTAAACTAAAGAACCATTAACCATTAAACATATATATAAGCTTTGTCTGCAACGCACAGGGCACCGACTAAAATCTAGAACGTAAGGTAGTTGTACTGCCAGCAATGTTCAACATCTATACACTTTTGCGTTTTCTTGGCCGTAGTCCAGATAAAAATGGCCGCCGGTCACGATTAATAAAATTTCCCTGAACTGTTGTAAGACAAGCCATGCGGAAATAGGCGAGGTTACAAAAGAAAACAAGAATACAAGGAAACAATTTAATTCACATTGCTTTAGGTCCGAGTAGCATTCACTGTCAGTGCAGAGAGTTCCGCATCCACACGCAACGTTTATGCCGTAGGGCTATTTAATATGTCATGCACTCACTGATATATTTCATCGTATCCACTGAAACAAGTTTATCTTGATAGATTCTCAAACATTGCAAGGAAAACGTTTCAAACGTTAGAAGTTTTGAAATGACAAAATTTCTTTGGATTCCAGCCTTCTTTACTGAGATGATAAAAAGAAGTCAAGTTTATTTATATCCACCGAAAGCAGAACATATCTCAATCACTCGTCCGTTTGGTACGGTCGCCTCCAAACAACGCCGCTTTTCTTTTGGTCCTGTGTAAAGTATGGGTCGAGCGAATCCACAAATTTCTAACAATGGATTCTAGACTGATATATATATTTAAATGTACTTAACTTAAAGACAGATATAACACAACTGATCGTGCGGTTATTTTTTGGTATTTCACCGTTATTTCTGAGGAACGGCAGACACAATCAACAAGAAAACTACCAGGTATGTCAAGTATAATAGCTGCATGCGGTACAATTTAGTCAACATTAATTTCATGACCTTGGACAACCTACTTTTGCTTGAAGTTTTATCATGATATATGCTGCTCTTGTATTGTAATATTAAGGGTCGATAAATGTATCAATAGTTAAATGAACGTTGGTCCAATTGCTTGTATATTGATGTGTGTTAGTTCTTCATTGGGATGTCAACCGAGTTTTCTGAGTGAAACCAACTGATAAATTGTTACAACTCCCTCGTTGTATATTTAGTTGAAATGTACTAAAAGAATCTCCATTTAAATAAATACAAAATTTTGTCAACTATATATTCAAAGTAATTGGGGAAATAACAACAAATATGTGTAACATACCAGTAAATTAACTTTGGCCCAATTTTACGGCGTAAGTTCCATCATTGGTCCGCTCGTTCAATGAGATGTTAAACAAGTTCTCTGAATAAAACCAGTTGAAGAATCTCTACTGAATACACAATCTTACAACTATACATTCAAATGGAAAAATTCCTGAACAACAAACACACGTCAACTGAATATTTAATGAAAATACACTGATTATACTCTGAGGCTATTTGCAACAGCCATCGCACCGGACTTCTTTAGTACTACTACTGCATTTCTGGATGGCAACGAACCGCCATATTTCAGTCACAAGAGCTTGTTTACTTTGAACAATCTCAAACATAGGTAGACTATAGAAACTAGGTATTCTGCGTCGACGATTGGGTCACATGATGGGATTAATCAAGTAACAGTTGATACGGTATGTTTTTTGCGTGTAGGTGCATGGAAGGTTTGAGTGGACGTTTCGAGCGCAAGCCCTTCGTCAGACTTCGTTTTACTGATAGGGATGCATACTCAATCTATGAGGAACACATTGCAAGTTCGGTTGTCTAGATTTTGTAAACCATATATTCAAACTGAATAGAATGTAAACACTCAACAAACAAGTATGCACTGAACTGAAAACTGAAAGAATTTCAGACACTAAAATTTATTTTACTACAAAATTTCACAAAACAGGTATCCATGGTTCAGCTGATCGAGTTTGAAAGCAACAAATTTCTAACATAAAACTCATAAGGCCTGATAAGGACATCAGAAGAATAAATACTAGCCACTTTCGGTTGTAGTATCTGCTGTGAAGAATAAACAGTATGCTCAAAGAGGTACTGCCTGAAAGATGCTATTTCGTGATTACAAACGTCCATCGTTCTACGAGTCACGGCTATGTACTTCTAGTAGACTTGGTACGCACTATTGTGAGCGATGCCCCGGTTGTAATGTTTTCAGTGTGTAATCTTTGTTAGTAACAAAATAGTCTTTAGTACTTGTTCCTTGCAACATTCACTCAAGACTTGAACAATGAACAATGGAAATGTCCACTTCACTGCCCTATAAAGCTGAAAGGATGCTTACCTAAATTTGTTCCACATACATTGTTATCTAAAGAACCATTAAACAACTCATATACATATTATCTAAATTTCTTCTACTACGCACATGCAGGACACCGACTACAAACTGCAACGTAACGTGGTTGTACTGCATTGAACAGCATCGATACTTGCGTTGTCTTTTTGTTGGCCGTAATCCAGATAATGGCCATCACTGCCACGAATGTGGAACTTTACTGAAGTACTTGATCATCGAAAATAGGCGAGGTTGCAAAAGAAAATAAGAATAGAGGAAAGCGATTTTATAAAAGCCGTCATCAGTATTTTAGGTCCGAATGACACTCACTGTCAAAGAACTCAGCTGCGCACTCGGCTTAACGCGGTTCATAGCTGTTATGTCACTCACCAATATTTCCCAACGTATCCACTGGAACAAGTTTATCCTGATATTTTCTCAAACATTGCAAGTACAATTTGCTGTTCATGACCCTAGGAGTTAAGAAATCGGACGACATTTATATAAACTCTAGCATTATCTTCAGAGATGACAAAAAACAAACTTACTATTTAACGAAAACCACACACATCTCGATCAGTTAACTCGGCCATCAGTTCGGTATGCACAAACAACAGTCGCCTCCAAAATACACTTTTCAACTTTTGGTCCTGCAATAAAGTATATTCGAGTGCTTCTACCAATGTTAAACAATGGATTCTACATAGATGTGTCTACGTCTTTAACTTAAAAACAGGTTTAACAACATCTGGACATGCGGCCGCTTTGGGTATTTTCCCGGTGATCGGTCTGTTATAGACAATCAACAAGCCAACTACCAGGTATGCCGAGTCATGATGGCTGCAGCACAATTTAGTGATATTAGTTTTGTGATCTTGGAAATCTACTTTTGCTTGAAGTCTTAACATGATATTTGCGGCTTTGCATGGTTATAATACTAAAGTTGGTCCTGAATGTAACATACCAGTGAAGATGGGGTCAGTTGATCGACTGAAAGTTGATGTATTATGTTTTTCACCGTGAGGGTGGAAAATTTGAGCTTCCACCCTTATGGTTGGAAATACATAACACCGACAACAATTGCAAGTTTTAGTCGATCAATCCCATCATTTGGCTAACTCGCGGACGAAGAAAATCTAGTTTTTATCAGAAACTAGTCTACCAGAGTTAACACCCTTTTGCTGTATATTTAGTGAAATCCAGTTGAAAAATCTCCGTTGAATACACACATTTTCCAACTATGTATTTAAAACATTCAAATTAAATACTGATGAAATCGGAAATATACACTGACTTTTCTCTGAAGCTATTAACAACCGAATCATCGCAAAATCTACTGCTTCGTCTTCACCTGGCAGCATGTCGCCATAAATACGAGAGCTAGTTGCATTGATTTTAACAATCTCAAACTCAATTTTACTCATAAGGATGCAAACTCATCTACGAAGGCCATATATATTCTACTGAATAGAATGTGAACACAGAATCCGGAAAAGAATATATTGAATAGAAAATGTAGTGTACTACAAAATTATACAAAAAAATGTCCCGCATGGATAAAGTCCAGCAGTGATTGAGTTTGAAATCAACAAATTGCTAAAATTAAAACAGAAAAGAATATAAAGAAGGGACAAACACCAAGGCATTTGCACTCGTATATAAGTATATGTTAGTACTACTACTGCTACTACTATTACTACTACTACTACTGCTACTACTACTACTACTACTACTACTACTACTACTACTACTACTACTACTATTACTACTACTACTACTATACTGCTGCTACTACTATACTACTAGTTGTTAGTGCTACTACTACTACTACTACTACTCCTGCTGCTACTAGTACTATTATTACTACTACTATTACTACTACTAGTACTACTACTACTACTACTACTATTGCTACTACTACTACAACTGCTGCTACTACTACTACTTACTACTACTGCTATTACTACTGCTGCTATTACTACTACTATTGCTACTATACTGCTACTACTCCTGCTACTAATCCTGCTACTACTACTACTACTACTACTACTACTACTGCTGTTGCTACTACTACTACTGGCTACTACTACTACTACTACTACTACTACTACTTGTACAATTACTGGGACTGCATGCCTATAATCATACAAGTGCAGCAATGCTACCTTTTCTAGACTACATTTTTTCACACTGTTGTGCATTCCTATTAGAATGACGTCATAAAATAATTTGAGAAATTCTTGAGTTAGGTAAACTTTGCAGCAAATTCTTTATAAAGAATAGCCTGATAGAAAATGTTCCATCCATGGATAGTACAGTGCGATATAGTTTGTGAAAGTAAAGGTCTATATATTTACAACTATACTTTCCATCAATATGAACAGCACATTTTTCAAATGCCAAAAATAACATCAGCACTCGCTATCATTTGCTATAATCCTTGCCGGAAATTTAGAAATGCCAAAAATAACCTCTGAGTTGCTTGTTCTCCTTCACTATCATTCACCATCACTCTTCATCATTCGCTATAATCCTTGCTGGAAATCAAATACCAAAAACAACCTTTGAGTTGACTACTCTCCTTCACTATCATTCACCATCACTCGCCATCATTCGCTATAATCCTTGCTGGAAATCAAATGCCAAAAATAACCTTTGAGTTGCCTGTTCTCCTTCACTACTATTAATCATCACTCTTCATCATTCGCTTTAATCCTTACTGGAAATCAAATGCCAAAAATAACCTTGAGTTGCTTGCTCTCCTTCGCTACCATTCACCATCACTCACCATAATTCGCTATAATCCTTGCTGGAAATCAAATGGCACAAATTTCATATTTTCAAATACCGTGAGGCTACGTTGTATGTACGTGTTCTTTGATATTGTGGAGTGGCCATAAATGACAAAATTCTAGGATTTTTTATGTTCCTTACAAATATTGAAACAGAGCTTTCCATTGCACTGTGATTGGTTCCATTTTCTTACTGTATAACTCTATGCTAAATTGAACACTATACAAAATGGCACTATAATATAGTATAATATAATACAAAAATTATCGTTATTACTATCATTATCAGCTTCAAAATTTTGTAAAGTAATAATAATAATAATAACAATAATTATTATCATTATTATACAAAATTTATATTATAGACATTTTTCGCCGATAAAAGTTTAAAACATATAAATGGTTTTGTAACTTTTATAAAAACTTGATGGTGACCAACACCGGTCGAAAACGTTTGTTTCAACCATTTATAACTTTTACAAAACCGGCCATTTATGTTTTTTTTAAAAACAAAATTAATATGTTTTAAAAAATATATATATACTGGTTGAGCCTTTCGGCATTGCATCACTATTATTAATGGTAGACCTGTTTTTGGAGCCACAAATTCACATATGATATATGTATATCTATATTTTGGCTTCTTTCTTAAATAGATTTTAGTATTTTAGTAGCTTTTTATCAGTCTGAGGCTATTTTCCATATTTATAATTAAAATAATTGCATGTTCACTCATGCATTCTTTGAGCGTCAGAATTGTCTCAAGATTTATGGAAAAAGGATTGTGAGACGCACTTTGTGATAATAATCCTTTCTTAGCTTCCTTTAACCTAATTGTTCGATATTT
Organism: Epizoanthus illoricatus; assembly: GCA_026546655.1. Lineage (NCBI taxonomy): Eukaryota > Metazoa > Cnidaria > Anthozoa > Zoantharia > Epizoanthidae > Epizoanthus > Epizoanthus illoricatus. Next base: position 12,155 of record JANVCK010297596.1, read on the forward strand.
TTGGTTCCATGACATTTTTTGCCTTTTCAGTGTAAATCTCTTTAATAAATCAATGCACCTTTAAGTGTCTAGTTGGAAACATAAAAACCTACAGTATAAGAAGGAACCTCTGCTCTGTGTTCAGCTCTGGGAAAATTAATGAAAACAAAAACAAACAAATAAACATGCATACTTTAGGTAAATTATTCTGAAATTGAGTGCAATATGTCTACTTTACGTAAAAAGCAGAAGCCATCATGTCAGTGGCTGCTACTGCAGTGACAAAACGTAACTTCAAGAGTACATTTTACGCCTTCAGTTTCAATTTTGTAGCTGATAATAATTATCTTCTGGGTATAGTTTTAACCCTCTCTGACTATCTCTATCAGCTTCTCTGTCTCGCTGTCTGCCTGTTCGTCTCTCTTTCTCTGTTTGTCCGTAACTCTCTCTCACAACTGCTTAGATTAGTAGCAGAACTTTTTTACCTTGATAACATCTGCCGGGTTCTATCGGAAAGGAACAAACAGGGCCGAAATAGAGCGAATGATACAAGTTTATACATGTTCATCTTTCAGATTTTACAATGGCCTTTTTTCGAAATAAAGGAAAGAATTGATAGAACAATGCATTCAGTTGTCAGAAAAACGGAAATGAAGGTTG
>JANVCK010297818.1:0-14177 GCA_026546655.1 Epizoanthus illoricatus
TAATAATAATAATAATCTTTTTCATAACTTGAATAGCAAATTACAAGACGTTTTAGTACCTAGGTACGTATTGAAGGTCAATCACAAACTTGATATTAGCACTTTGTAAAATGCCTGAAATGGAAAGAGCAAACTTGCTCTTTACGTATTGAAGGTCAATCACAAACTTGATATTAGCACTTTGTAAAATGCCAGAAATGGAAAGAGCAAACTTGCCCGTCCAGTGGTACCCTTGGTACCAGAGGTTAGCTCTCGCCAGGCCATAACCGCTCCGAAGGCGCCAAGAGCGTGAGCCCGGAGGGCGATCGCGAACCTCTGGCGCAACCAGCGGGTTTTTACATTTCTGAGAAGGATATGAGTGACACATTTTAATTAGTGTTACCACTGAAATAACACTCCCGGGGCTGGCGCGACATCACTCATGCGACACTTTTATGAAAATAATGTGCAAACAGTTGCTTTGTGTATGCAGTTGTTCTACGAAACAAAGAAATAGTGTAGTTTCCCTTTAATGCTGAACTTACCGCATCCCAGTTCATCACTACCGTCACTACAGTCTCTCTGGCTGTCGCATTCGACAACTTTTGGCACACATCCACCGTTTGAGCACGGAAACTCATGCTCGCGACTGCATGGTTTATCTGTGTACAGAAATACCCGGCTTATCAGCAAGGTGAAGTCCAAAAATCACATGCAAAGAATAGTAAAATGAGAACCCCCAAACAGCCTATCTCTCACTGCCACTACCAGTCTCTTTATCATTCTTCCTTCGTAGCCAACGCTGTTTGTCTTTTAACTAAATATATTTTTTGTTTGGTTGGTTGGTTGTGTACATAATCATCGTTTTAATCTCCTTCGATCATTTTTCGTGTCATAGTCTCTGTCCTGTTTTCCTTTACTTGGCCGTATCTATATCTACTGCTTGTGTTTGTGTCTGTTCATTTTTCTGTTTCTGACTGCAAATGTTTGTCTGCCTGCCCCTCTGTCTGTCTGTCTGTCTGTCTGTCCGTCCGTCTATTTCGACTCACCACAGTCGTTTTCGTCGCTGTTGTCGCCACAATCGTTGTTGCCATCGCAACGCAAGTTCAGTGAAATACAGGAGCCACTGGTACATCTGAACTGGTGAAGAGAGCAGCTGCCAGCTACAAACAGGTAAGCAAGTAAACGAGTGAACTAGTGAACCAGCCAACCAGCCAACCAGTCAACCAGCCAACCAGCCAACCAGCCAACCAGCCAACCAACTAACTAGACAACTAACAAACTAGTCAACCAGCCAACCAGACAACCAATCAACCAGTCAACCAGCCAACCAGACAACCAACCAACCAGTCAACCAGCTAACCAGCCAACCAGCCAACCAGCCAACCAGCCAACAAGCCAACCAGCCAACAAGCCAACCAGCTAACCAGCCAACCATTGCAAGTTAACCAGCAAACCAGCCAACAACCCAACAAGACAACCAGCCAACCAGTTTGTATGTACGTGTATTAAGGCATGAAAAGTACTAACAGATATTGATTTGTAAAATGGACCAGGGAGAAAGTCAAAGTAGTTATAAGCATTGACATAAGTTTATGGCGAAACGGACAAAATATTTATGGCAATATGGATGATATCTATGGCAATGTGTATGGTATATATGGCAATGTGTATGGTATATATGGCAATATATGGATGCTATCTATGGCAATATAGATGGTATGTATGGCAATATGGATGGTACGAAGGGAAATGGAATAGCACCGGTTACACTTTGTATGCGTAAGGCATACCAACATGGACAAAATATGAAAAACTGTAATGAGTAAATAAGTAGTAAACAAGCGCATACAAACAAAAATAGGGCAAGTAAAGTGAAATATTCGAGGGAAAAATTCTTATAATTTAAGTAGATCTTTTTAAGCAATCACAGTTCGTACATTTTAACCCCATAAATTATCCAAACACATTGTAAACCCCACGTTTGCCGACAATCCCCTCTTTTGCTCTGGTGGAGTCTAGTCTAGCCTGATATTTTCCAGAAACATTTGATAAACGAGTCGAGCTAGTCTAATAAGAAATATTTCAACAGCCACTTACCAGGAGAGGTGGGGGTCACTGCTGTTGGTGTTGACTCCTTATTGCACAGCGAATCATTGCAGCATTTTAGGTTGCAGTCTATTGGGCTGGCACCGATCCTGCAGGTGACACTGGGGTCACAGTCTCTCCTTGTGCCGCACCCTTTGGCTATGTTTGTCCGCAGCAGCCCGTTTGCGGTGTAGCTCCCCTCTACAAACAAACAATGGGTTGCTTCTCGTCCGCATTTCCAGAGTTCCTGCGTCCGTTCACAGTCTTGCAGGGAGAAGGCTTTACAGTAGTAGCACAGCAGTTCGCCCACTGAAAGATAGCATCACATCAGTGTACTACAATGTGCTCTGCATAGTTTACAGTTAAGTCAGTTAACAGTGAGAAGGCTTTATAGTAGTAGGACAGCAGTTCGTCGACTGAAAGATAGCATGATCCGTGTGCCACCATGCACTCCGCATATAGTTTACAGTTAAATGGAAATAGGGCACAAGGAATAATAGAATGATGGCGAATGACAGAGAATGATGGGGAATGATAGAGAATAATGGATAATGATAAAGAATGATGGGGATGATAGAGAATAGTGGAGAATGATAGAGAGTAGTTAAGTGGAAATATGACACAAGGAGTGATGAGGAATGATAGAGAATGATAAAGAATGGTGGCGAACGATAGAGAATAGTTAAGTGTAAGTAGGAAAATGGCTTGCCGGACGAGGGTCAAGTCCGACACACTATAACTACAAGGTCACCACGTGTGCGTCCACCTTACTCATAACTGACTCCACCCACCGTTCGTGCAGTTGACGCCGTTCTCGAAGCACTTGCAATTGGCCTCATCGTCTCCTCTGTTGCAGTCGAGCGTGCCATCGCAGACACGTGATTGAGGAATGCATTCCCCTGACTTACACTTGTGTTCGTTGGGTCTGCATGTCGGGGGCACTGAGGGATAGCAAATCAAAAAGTGTTCAAATGCCAAAATAAGCAAAACATCTCAAGTATCGGTATCTTGAAGGAATCCGCGTATCGGTGCCGATGATTTGTTTTGGCAGGGCACTACCTCTCTACACGGGCTAAAATCGCGTAGCACTCCTAATTCTGGGCACGGTGCCCATAGTTCTTGGGCACGGTACGGCTAAATGTGCGTGATGTAAACGGATAGTGCCGTTCCAATTGCTACCCTTTTCGAGCTTAAATCCTCTGTACACGCGCAAAAAAGCGGCACGGCACTCCGAAATCTAGGCACGGTGCCTCTTTTTACCTGTGAAGAGTTTCTCGGTACTGCTAACATTTCGACACGGGTACCAGTTTACACGATATGAATCAGTAGTGCTGTGACAAAACATCACCGGCACCGTGTCGAGAGTTAGGGGTGTCGTGCATGCCAAATTGTGTGCACGTGGAAATGGGACTTAAAAAGTAGAATGTCCAATACTTACAACACCCGTGTTCGTCGCTGCGATCACCGCAGTCATTTTGGTCATCGCATCTCCATTTTCCTGGAATGCACTTGCCATTGGTGCACTGGAAATGTCGTTCTCGGGAGCAGGGATTTCCGGGTGGGACTAAGGAATGAACCAGGGTATAATATAACAACACACGTTAAGGGGCATCGTGAGGCTAACATACTGAGATTTGGGATCACCTCCTATATGAAATAAACAACTCAATTCCATGAAAATAGCCTAAAATAGAGGAACAAAACAAGTAATTTTGAGGTAAAGTGCAGGATGGCGCAGATGGAAGAGGATTACGAATCACCAAAATGAATCTCAATATACATTGTGTTCAGAACTCAAGATTTCCATACAGTCTAATGTAGTCTAATGTGATGGAACCAATAAAGTTGAAAGTTAAATACCTGAGCAGAGAATTTATTAGTGGGGGCTAAATTAAGATAAGGGCAAAACAGAGGGAAATACGGACTACTTGTATCTAATTGTTCATGTATCGGTTTACGCCAACACAGTCCTCTTACGCTCAACATATACAATATAAAACAATTGGAGACATGACGGTTGTAGAGCATAAGGATATAATGCGAATGGTTCGATTAGCTACAAAATATCTAATACTCTATCAGAACTATACTTATAACAGGCAACTCTCAAATACGTTTCATTTCTTGTAAACGTTAACACAATGCTTTGTTTCTAGAAACAGCGGTATATGCTAAGAAGATTGTCTTGATCCTTAAAGGCTTAGTAACATGAATGCATAAGGGAGGTATTTGAACCCCTCAAAGATTTTGAGAATGATTCATCCTAAAATTTGGCATAAAGGAGTGGTTATTGGTGTTTAAACTTTAATTTATGTATGGTCAAGTGACTATTAAACGGTTGCTATGGTTACCACAGCGAAAACAATGACGTTACCTTCAGCAAAATCATGATTGCATTGTTTTGCATCTTGGGTATATGTTATGTAAATGATTACAAATACGTATAATTTGGAGTTTCAGTGAGATAAAGTCATGAGCGTGCACTTGATTTGAAGGAGAAAATTGACATTTTTTAACAAAAGTGAAAACAACTTTGAACTTTGTAAATGTTTTATGAAAAATTGAAGAGGTTTAACAACTTGGAATTAACTTCAGAATACTTCTTTTTATTTAAGGAATAGTTACAAAATATTTCGTGAGGAAACACTAAAAACTCTAAAAGAAATTTGAAAATTATGGACGGGGGTCCAAATAGATCCCTTTAGGGTTAACGTTTTTGAGGGTTAAAATTGAGCTGCGCGCAGCTTTAATCGGATCACACTGTTGTCGTGTACGTATTAGTAATTTTGGCTTACCAGTACAGTTCGCCTCGTCACCGCCATCGATGCAGTCGTCGAACTTATTACAGACCAGTTCTTCGTCAATACATCGACCGGACAAACACTGGTACTTGGAGGGTGGACATGTTGGAGACACTAGGAAATAAATGTAAAAATATTAACCCTATTCAGGCTGGGTTTCTCTGGTGTTGTGAAGGCCGAAGAGGGTCGATTTTCTCCCCTCTTTAACTTTCTTGTTATAATAACTTTCTTGTTATAGGTGTTAGCAATACCCCAACTAGCAGTCTTATCAACAAGTCCATAATGATGTATTTTTTTGGTAATCAGTGATTAATCCAAAACCGAAATAAATCACATTTTAGAATATATTCATCTTTTGCACAAAAATGTCAATCAAGCACACGGTTGCTATTGCTACGTCTGACCGATCAGATAATTTTGAAGTGATAGCTCTTTTCGTTTTGGAATAGCATTAGAAAATATCTTAGGGGGACCGATCGCCCCCCCTCCCCGCCCCAGATAGGATTAACAGAAGTGATAATGATAATGATACAATTTTAAAAATCACAGGTGATCCAAATACTTCCTTACAAGTTATGTTATCAAGAAGGTTTGTTCATTCCAGCGTTAAACCGTCTTAGAAGTTGTGCTCGAGTTACAATTGCGACAGCTGGGATAAAATTGAATAGCTAGCGCATTTCTAACACATTTCTTCACCATGGGACTTACCGCTACAGTTCACCTCGTCGCTACCATCAGTACAATCATCGAACGTGTTACAGACCAGCTCGTGGTCAATACATCGACCCGACACGCACTGAAACTCGGAGGCTGGGCAGGCTGGAGAAACTAGGAGACCAAGGTAATAGATGAGTTCACACTAGATTTCAAGTAGTGCATAAGTGCACTTGATAGCCAAGTGAACTTGATACCTACTTCAGAAAATGACTGTTCACACGCCAAAATTCATACTCCGAAAATAATCTGTCAATCATTGTTCACGATTTCGCACCTTTGCTTCGTGTTGACGAGTTGTTATGACAAGTATGTATTCTGGTTGGTTAAGTGGGCACTCAAGCAAAGTGCTAATCCACTTTTGTTCTCCTTTATGCTCGCTCTTCGTTGAGCTCCCAGGAACTGAGCCCCACGCGGGAGTAAGGGAGTCCTTCCCCGCGTGGGGCTCAGCCCACCAGAATGTAAACAAATACAGATACAGACATGTACAGTAGCTCCCAACAGGAAATTTCAGCTATCTGTTTACATGGAGTACAATGTTCCAGTGCTTAAGGGTCTCGGCCAGATCGCTGGATACGGTTCATAACAATTACTCGCTGAGACTTTAAATAGTGCCCTCAGTAAAGATAACACAGAACTGTCATTAGCCAACTCCTATTGACAACTGTTCCCCGATAGAACGTCGAGAGACTAGACCAAGGGCTTAACGTCCCTGCCCACGGACGGTGTGGCGAAAGACGGTCGCACAAATACAACCCTCGGCAAGGCTGAGATTGAAGCCGTAGTACTAGTTATCGATATAATACAGATGATAAACATATCAAATGGCAGAGGGTTGGTACCAATACCAAGGTTGATCGTGCATTGTTAGAGACGTGAAATTAGTTAGCATAATAATAACACTGATGTACATGCCAAAAGCAAGAGGGTTTGTATCAATGCCAAGGATAACCTTGTACTATTACAGGCGTGAGACCAGTTAGCATAATAATAACACTGATGTTCATGTTAAAAGCAAGAGGGTTTGTATCAATCCCAAGGGTAGCCTTGCACTGTTAGAGGTGTGAGACCAGTTAGCATAATAATAACACAGATATACACGTCACAAGCGAGAGGGTCTATACCAATGCCCAGTCAACCTTAGCCTCAATGTCACGTAACAGATTAGGAACTGTGAAAAGATCTATTAGTCTGACCGTACACCATTTATTACGTCTCCTTATATTGTTTCTTTGTCAGGTGTTAGGAGTGGTTCCTCCGTCCCTAGTGGTGCAATGCAGGATTTTGTGCTTACCTGGACAGTTAGCTTCATCAGAGCCGTCAATGCAGTCGTCAATCTTGTTACAGACTAATTCGTGATCGATACAACGACCGGAGGGACATTGGTGCTTGGGCGACGCACAGGAGGGGGCAACTGTGTAGCACACAACGAAATGCAGCTTGAGTTAAGGAAGTCTAGGTACAGACCCATTTTGCTTACAATTTTGTGCCCCCAATTAGTTTGTTTTAAAACGCTAAACAAATTAGACACTTAAATAAAGTTATTATTATTAATTATCTTATAACTTAATTGAAAGCCAATAATTGTGAGTTTCGCATGCAGCAAGAGAAAACATACTTGCTGCCATACTTTGTGATGAGACAAACATTCACGTTAGTTTTCAAAAGATATATTCATGAAATTTATTTGAAATTTATGGTCTAATATTCAATGTCATGTAATTGTATTGAAAGTTTTAGCTTCCCCCTTTCCCCAACAGTTCTTAGTTTCAAGGTTTCTAAATTATGAACGAAAAGAAATATGTTCTGCACAAATCGTATAAAGGAAATTATAAATTAAGGGACATAATCTTGTCTGCATGTAGTGTTTGTACTATTGCTACTAGACGTTCGCAAATAGATTTTCATACACAATTTTCTCTCCCAAGTTTAGAATACTTCGAGAACCAAATGTACGTTTTTGTTTGTACATTTCTATATCAATAGCTAAAAATGAATACAACAATTGACAAAACTGTTTTAACAACTTCTCCAAAGTGAAAAATGTGTTTAGAAATACAGTTGTATTTGGCACAATCTGAAAATGCATGCTTCAAACATAAACTTAACCACCGACCCTTCCGTCAAACTCTATCAACAGGCGATTCTTTGCTGACCGTAATGTTTATCAACAAACCATTTCAATTCCAAACAACTCTGAACGTTCGAGCAAAGAAACCTCAAAACAACCAATCATCGACTGCAAGACTCATTATCCACATAAGTCGGTATTCACCTATACAGAGGACAAACCTTTCATTTAGTGGCCCGTCCGTGTATCGAATATGGCAATATTTATTCATTTTTGGACCTTTATCACATATTGTATGTCAATCAAAAACCTGACATTAGCACTTAAGGCCCGAAATGGAAAGAGCAAGTCAACATTGGCAATCAGCGAAAATTTGGGGTTTTATCTCAAAAACTGAGACACCGGCAAAGTTTTAAAAAACAGACATTTTTATAGAGAATGTATGGTGAATTTCCATTGGATGTGTAAGCTTGGCCCGATTATTAGGCCACTTGTGGCAAGCTAGAAGACTCGATTCAGCAATAAAGTGATTGATGGGTGCATGGATGGATGGATGGATTGATTGACTGGTTGATTGATTGATTGATTGATTGATTGATTGATTGATTGATTGATTGATTGTCTCTCCAGCGACTCACCAGTTCCTATCGGTATCCTCGTGGGTGTTGTCCTCTCATAACATTCGCTTTCCTTCTTACTTGGAAATCTTTCGCAATTTAACTCCTTGGGCCAAGGCTGGCCGAATTCATTTATCAAGGGCTGGCACCCATTCCTGACCTTTTCACAAAGGCTTCGACAAGGCGGTAGCGAGGGACGAGACTGAGAACATGGCGGGAGGTATACTGAACACAGCAAATAGGACAAGTCGAGAGAACAGTTGAATAAGATGATGGGAGTATATTGATCAAGATCGTAAGCAGCATCCGCTTGTGAGGTGTGGTTCAGACTGTTGGGTAACCTTGTGTATCTGTACCCCACAGCATTGCACATGGGTGTTGTGATTTTTTCGCAAGTATGCGATGTTGTTGCCACGGTACTTGGAACTGACGTTGCAGTACCTATGATTTGCAGAACAATTGCATCTTGAATTGTAAAAGTGTTGAAATTTCTTTACATTTTATATCTGTAATATGGTCCCGTACTAATAAATATGCAATTTAGAGAGATGGAAGTATTTCGAAAAGAAAATGAGAGAAAGAGATGGCACACATCAGTGGATTATAATTCTATAAGACACGGGGTTCACGATGTAGTACCTCTGCCATAATTGTAATATTACGTCAGTAGATAGTGGACCTGGGTTGTTACATTAAGTTTGTATGCTTTCACTTTGTTCTTCCTCTTCTAAGAATTTCATTGCCAGTTAAGCAACTGCTAATCAAGTTACGAAAATGCCACAAGACACTGTGCAGTTAAATCTGATTACGCTCCAGACACGCCTATGTGTTCATGTAATCCTGATTACATTTTTGAAACATATTATAACATTTTTAAGCATGAAAACAAATGTTTATTAGTAGTTTTAGAATTCCGTGAATATCAAGCCGTTGGTCTTGTCTCACGACGTTCTATCGGGGGACTAAAAAGAACCCACACACTTGTCGATAAGAGTTGGCTAATGCCATTGTTAGGGGTCTGTCACATCCTCTCAACTGATATATGTTACTGTATATTGAGATCATGCACGGACGGTATAGCGACAACCAGTGGCGCCTTCATTGCTTTCGGTTCGATTTCTCAATAATTCTGAAATCCACATTTGAACATATTCATAAGGAAAGTGTGCAAAATAAGTGTATTGCATTACCATTGCCATTAGTTGCGTTCATGAATAATAAAGATTAGTTTTTGTGTTACTTCATTAATTTGAACACAAGAGCTTGTTACCATTTTCCATGTAGATGTTGATTAGTCTTTTATTTTTCCATTCACAAACATCCAACCTACCTACACAAGTGTCTCCCTCGTCACTTTCATCTATACAATCCGGCGAATCATCACAAACCCATGATTTGGTGATGCATTGTCCGCTGTGGCACCTGAACTGGTTAGGTTTACACGTGAAGGCTGACAGAGTAAATAGACACGAGACAGGAGATTAAAGGGGGATTGTCATGGCCACTGAGACACATAAACTGGTTTGGTTTACCAGTCAAACATTTTCTCAAATGAGGGAACCTTGCAAATGGTCTGTTGAACGATATATCTACTAAGCTTCGAAGGAATCCCATATGGTTGCAAAAACATTTTCCTCTGTGTTGACTGCACACGACCCCAATGCGGGGATTTGTCAAATGAACAACCCAGATCAAACAAGAAGTGCAAGAGAAAATATGTACACTCTCTGTAGCTAGAAAACGAAAGGACAAGTCGCTATAAACCAGACTCTCCACCATATCAATGTGAGTGTGAATGAGTCACGCAAAGCCTAGCAGAATGTACATATCAGCTCTCCATAACTCCAATTAGATAAAAAGACAGGATAAGCTATTACTGTGAGAGTGAATGGCATAGCTCTCTGCAGTTAGAAAAGGAATAGAAAAGTCGTTGCAAACCAGCAATTCCAATATATGAATGTGAGTATGAATGAGACATTCTAGAACTAAGCAAAAATGTAACATAACTGTCTCCAGCTAGAAAAAGAATGGACAAGCAATTACCAACCAGAGACTCCAACATATGTGAGTGCGAACGAAACATACGAGAACTAAGCAGAAATATAACATAGTTCTCTGTAGCTAGAAAAGGAGTGGACAATTAATTATAAACTAGACTCCAAAATATGAATGTGAGTGTAAATGAGACAGCTTTATGTAGCTAGAAAAGGAATGGTCAAGACGTTACAAACCAGAAACTCCAGCATATGAATGTAGGTGTGAATGGCATAGCTCTTCGTAGCTAAAACAACTAAAGGACAAGTCGTTACAAACCAGAAACTCCAACATATGAATGTGACTGTGAACGAGACATACGAGAACGAAGCAGAAATGTAGCATTACCCCGGCATTGTTCTCCTTCGTCGCTTCCATCTTCACAGTCGTTCTCTGCATCGCAGCGCCAGTTGAGAGGAATACACTCACCACTTCCACAAGTGAACTCCTTAGGACTACATGTTATTACTATGGTAGGCCCTAGGTTGGGAAGAGGAGAGAAGGTCAGGCAATTGTTACATCACAGCGCCACTTGTCAGGAATACACGCCCCACTTCCTCAGGTAAACATGTTACTACTGTGTTAGGCCCTTGGGTGACAAGAGGAGAGAAGGACAAACCATTGTTACAGTGTGATGTCTGCCTATTAAAGAGATAGAAATAGGTTACAAATCAATAGTCCAGACGGCTAGCAAATATTTCATGACAAGGTTCTTCGTCACAATGTACTGATCTAATGTAGTGATCTAATGTACTAGAGCGGACAGACAAGCATACCAATGAATTTTCGACCGCTAGCCAATCAGGTTACCTTCCAAGTGTCAGTAGTCCATCGGACTACATTCCAAATGTCGATAACCCATCAAAGTACCTTCCAAGTGTTGGTAGCCCATCAGAGTACCTTTTAAGTGTCGGTAGCCCATCAAACTACCTTCCAAGTGCCCGTAGCCCATCAGGCTACCTTCCTAGTGTCGGTAGTCCATCAGACTACATTCCAAGTGTCGATAGCCCATCGAACTACCTTCCAAGTGTCGGTAGCCCATCAAACTACCTTCCAAGTGATGGTAGCCCATCAGACTACCTTCCAAGTGTTGGTAGGCCATCCATCAGAGTACCTTTTAAGTGTTGGTAGCCCATCAGACTACCTTCCAAGTGTTGGTAGCCCATCAGACTACCTTCCAAGTGTCGGAAGTAAGTAAGTAAGTGTTTATTCAATCTAAAAACTTGCAGCCATGGGCTGAATTATGATAGATTTTACAATAGGGTAAAAATTATGAATAAAAATGGACAAAAATGGACAAAAAAGCGCTATTTAGAATTACAATAATAATTAGTTTAAGAAACATCTAGCAGAATTGTAAGTGACGATTTGTTTTGCAAAGTGAGACGTTAAACTTGTGGTTAGATCTCAGAGGAGGAGCAGAGTTAACGTTTGGCAGCAGTCGGTGGAAGGAGTGGGCTTCGTTATCCACTACTTGGTTAAAAAGATACTCCGCTAGTGTTTGTCTGCGAGTGTACAAGGTGGTAAGGCCTGAAGATGCAAAGGCGTCTGAGTAAGACGTTTACGGGAATATAATTCGTAGAGCACGTTTCTGCAGCCTTTCTAGGTCTTCAGATAAATACCCTGGGAGTGCGCTGTTAAACACCTGACAGGCGTATTCGGTAACTGGTCTAATGCAGGTCGTATAGAAGGTGATTAGTTACTTGCTGGCTACATTTGAGCGTTTCAGTTGTCTTACGAAATGGGGCCTTGATGAAACTTTCTTTACCACTTCAGATATGTGAATGTTCCAGTTGAGGTCGATGGATATGTTTAAGCCTAGGACTTTAGCATAAGGGACGATTTCAGTGACTTTACCATTGATTGTTATTGGCTCGAGCACAGGTTTGTTCTTGGCAAAGCTAATGCGGATCTCTTTGCATTTGAATTCGTTAAGTTGGAATTTGTCAGCCTCGGATTTTCTGGCAAATTTGGCAACAGAGTTCTGGATCTTGCTGGAATTTTCCCTTGTCGACGGGCTCGGCCATAGTAGTGTCGTCGACGAATTTTCACAGATCTAGGGAATCCACATCCAGGTTGTTAATCATTACCAGGAATAACCACAGGCCCAGCTTGGTCCCCTGGGGTACACCAGTAGTAACAGAGCCCCACTAAGAACAACCACTCAGGTAACCCATCAAACTACCTTCCAAGTGTTGGTAGGCCTTTAGACAACCTTCCAAGTGTTGGTAGGCCATTAGACAACCTTCCAAGTGTTGATAGCCCATCAGTGTAGCTTCCAAGTGTTGGCAGCCCATCAGACTACCTTCCAAGTGTCGGTAGCCCATCATACAACCTTCTAAGTGTCGGTAGCCCATCAGACTACCTTCCAAGTGTCGGTAGCCAATCAGACTACCTTCCAAGTGTCAGTAACCCATCAGGCTACCTTCCAAGTGTTGGTAGCCCATCAGATTACCTTCCAAGTGTCGGCAATCCATCAGACTACGTTTCAAGTGAGTGTAGCCCTTCAGGTCAACGCCCAAGTGTAGATTTAAACTACGACAAATTTGCTGCTCACACTCTAAGTGTGCATGAAGTTCATTTGAGACGACCTTACGACCTCTAGCACGAACCACTTTCATGAGCTACGGCGGAAGTCACTAAGTGATCTGAACGCTTGACCTTCATAGCACGTCTTCATCATTTAAACAATATTTCCAACGATAAACGACAACTTACCACAACCTCTTTCATCGCTGTTGTCCATACAATCGTTGTCACCGTCACATTGCCACTTTTTCAGGATGCACTGGAAGTTGTCAGCACATTGGAATTCATCAGCAGAGCAATTACGTCGCGTGGCTAGTACCAAAAAAACAGTCTCAGAATCAAATAGTTATATAACAAATATGCATAATTTGGATAAAAGAATATACCGACAACTGAGCAGAGGGAAGAATTCCTTAGGGCACTTTCCATTTGCAATGTGGGGTCTGGCCGGCCCGAAAAAACTGCTTCTGGCCACTAGAAATAGAAAGGTCAAGGGGTGCGCGTTCATTTCTTGCCACAAAAAGTCACCGAATTCCTGCGCCCTGGCCGTCCGGAGGCAGGGCCAGACTGGTCGGGCTGATCAGACCCGACAAATGGAAAGCGCCCTGATATGAATCTTCAGCCGAGAAACGTAAGTGGTCCAAGCTGCTCGTAAATTGGACAAAAAAAACACACAAAAAATATCATGGTAACTTTCCTTTGCCTAGTTGTTTCAGGATAAAAGGGGTCATCTCTCCCATTTTCTCGACTTGGGAGGTCTATCAAAAGCACTTCTAATTTACTGAAGACCCACCTGGTGCAGGAATAAGAGTGATTTGCTGAGCAGAGCGTCCTCGGTTACTTCGATGATAAAATACTTGATCCGAGCCGCCTTGTGCGTCATACGCCCAGACAAGCCACACCTTCATACCACTCTGGAACACAAGATACAGTGTTTCAGCTACTTAGCCTATATACGTTTGAATTTCACTGTATAGAATTCAATATTTTGCATGCGTTGACTAACTATCATGCTTTGTATACGAGCCCAGACAGCTGCCCAGCATTGCTATTAGGGACTTTACGATTGAATGACGCGACGCCTGGCGACGCGGCTCGCAAATTGCTGTTCTTTTTCTTTTCGTTTAGTTTGCTGTGCCGCTCATTCGTTTGATATTACTTTTCTTATTAAGTACTGTGAATAGTAGGAATTAGGTAACGTAGTTTTGAGGCAGAAAATGTAATATGTAATAAGAAGATTTATATTCTCACGTCACGTTCTCCAAAACACTTCAAATTGTGGGTTTTCAAGTAGTATTTCTGAAGACAACCGCAGAAACGTTGTCAGCTGGTTGCATTTCCAGG
>JANVCK010297929.1:0-10750 GCA_026546655.1 Epizoanthus illoricatus
CGTTTGAAAGTAGAGAAAAAGGAAATTATGGTATACTCAATGTCAAAGCTTATAAAGTAAGTATGCAAAACATAATTAGATGGATAGTTTTGGTTGCGTACAACGTGGTGCTGTCAGACTAAGCGACTGAATCGGAACTAAATGCTTCATTCCAAACTCTGGAACAGGTTTCTTGTCAATTTGCACAAAATGAGCGTTAAATATTTTACGGAATTTTCACAGATAATAACGCACGCAATAGGTGGTTAACGTTTTGCATTTTATAGGGTTGGTTCAGTTTATTACATTTTATTTTGCATGGTTAATTTTCATTCCACTTAGTGTGGTCATTACAGTATAGCGTTCCTATCACATAGGTTGTAATGACAGTCGGCTTTGAATTTGGGTATGTATTATTTTATATGTTCAGTTTGGACATTGGCCAAATCAAGATCATATCACTTTGTTATTGCGGTGCTATTTTCTTCATCTTCTTCTTTCTTATGCCTGATATTGTAGGATTCATCAAATATGTCCAATGAGACAGAGAACTCCATATGGAAATTCAAAATACTTCAACCAACTTCACAACGTTCTGGGACCTCCCCACCTCCCCTCCCCAATCATATATTCTTCTATTTGACTCTTATTCAAAGCTCGGGCTGTAACCTGAGTTACAAAAATGCAAATCATCAGACTTTTCGACGATTTCGTGTAATAATGAGTTAATAATTAATGTTTAATATGAGGATCAAAACATTCATGGAACTTGCCATAGAAATACTTGAAACACAGCTGCTAAACTTGTTCTCTAGCGTCTAGCAGAAGTCTTTCATCGACTGGCACAATGTTTCTTATATAGAATATCAGATAATAGTACAGGTCAAAATGGAAATACTTCAGTTCGGTAGCTTTCTTCGATTTATTATTAAGCTTTCAAAAGATTATTATTTTGACATGTTTAAACTTAAAAAATTAGCTTCTATGGCACGGCTTAAATATTGTGTTATCAGTTGGTATTTTATTCACATTCTATATGGCAGGACATAATCAGCCGACGCGACTCGCTGGTCCCAGCGGCAGGTGTATTTTGCATCAGTAATCAACCTAAAACCGTTTGTTGCTCAGTATAGAAATGAATGTCAAGTATGTTCCCTCATTACTACTATACTGATGATTTTTTTTTTGTTTTCTTGGTTTCAAACGTTTTCAAAAAAGCCAATTTCTTAGGCGAGTCCTAAGCAAGGTTGTCGTCTAGAGAGCCAGTATATGTCGTCCGACGCGCCTACAAAAGACTGTTGCCCAAAAAGCCAGTAACTGAATGGACGTTATGCATAGGCCCATTAGAATAGGGGCACGTACTCGCATTTGCTCCAGTTAGACCACCTATTATAGTCATCCCTCTTGGTCCGCAAAATATGACAATAATGTTTGCGGATTGAGTTGAATGCCAGCATATATTTATGACAATATGAAAGCCATTCCAGATGGGTTAAGGATATCAACAGGTGTCGGGGTACTAACTCCCCCTAATATATCCTTATACTTTTATATATAGCCGAGTTAGGTGGTATCGTGTGTGGTGCAAGACTCTTAAGGAGGTATTCACAAGTCCATCGCATTCCTTGCTTGGTTGTCACCGGTTCAAGATTCTGTGAAACTATACAGTCCGTTGATTAGGAAGATCTGCGTGGATGAATGCCCGGATATAAGGTAGGACAAGTTATAAAACATATTTAAACTCAGTGGCAATCCTAATTTTAAAATAACAGTTGTTGTTGAAGCACGAAAGCTAGCCTCCTCCGCAGGCAAATCAGACAGCCAATAAAACGAGTATTCGTCCCTAGACCTATTTAATTTTATTTGGTCTCCATCAGTATTATTCACCATCACTCACCATCACTTGCTATATCCGTCGCGCGATTACTTATTTCCGTTGCCCGAATTATCATTAGAGTTGCCTGCGGAGGAGGCTACACGAAAGCGATGTTTTAGGGCTTTGTTGTATCAGTTTAACGTACCAAAGTGATGTCACACCACTACACGAGCAGTAGAAGTGAACGCCCATAGCGAAGCTGGCGGTTTCACTGCATCTCGTGCAATGATGTGACGTCACACTAGAAGCCCAGGAAAGCCTCACTCATTAGTGATCAGAGTTGGCTCGCGGCATTGTACGTCTATACATCACTTTTAGATATATATGATTTTTCCACAACACTTTGATGGGGAAAATGGTGATTATATTATAATACAAAATCAAAGCCTAAAATTTGCTATATGTATGTCTGAATATGAAATTTATACCAATCTTAATAATAACGGGAAACTTGTTCAAATCGAAAAACACTTTTAAAAACACATCATACGCTGTGTTTATGTTGACTTCGGCTTTCCTGGCAATCCTACGCTGATGTAATGAATCACTCAACAGCTTTCCATATTGTTTCGAGAACCTCCTTCACCTGGTACTTCGTTTCAATCCAAACAGACAGCATAGAGGCGTACAAATATTTAATCAATGTAAATTATTGTCTTTCAATAATGAAATTTTACTTGTGTTACATCAAAATATCAAAGGAGCAAAAAGCGATTACCGTTATATATAGCAAAGAGGTTTGATTGAAGTATTTGTATACTAGGCAGTAGATAGAAAAAAAGTTGCTGGGAAACTTATTTAAAACAAACTACGTGCAAACTCGTTGAAGTAAGTTCACCAGTCAGCCGGCAGACATAAATCATGAATTTCAATGTGAATGATAGTAGTGGCGTTAGCAAGAAATGAGATCTGTAGCAGACACCGGCACTCTAATGCGATCTGAATGATCAAGATTAATAGCCGAAGGTTTTGTGTGAAAATATCCAGTGAGTTTGATGTACGAAAAATAACAAACAGGGCCGCTAGCCAAACAGTTTTCAGCTATCAATGTTTGTGTGGTTGGATCAATAATGTTGTAAATTCTTCCATATTTAATCAGATTTGAGGCTAAAGTAGGCTATAACAAAGGACTTGATGAGTTTTTGAGAGGATTAAACTGTTGAAACATTTGCTGCCAAATCACCGTCTTGGACCTTTCAGGCAATTGTTAACTGAAAACGCGATGTAGCACTCCGGTATCGAAACGAGTACAACCCCGCGCTAACTCCGTGAACGTTTGATAAGTGCATGTATGTTACCTGTTAGTATCAAAACAAAAAGCCGTAATAATAATGATGGAGATTCAAATGTTGATGGCGTATATTGTAGACTAACACGAACATTGTTCGAAAATGCCAGAAAACGAATCATATTTGACTAATGAAATGACGCCCTTCGACGGATAAAGAAATGGGAACAGAATGACGGAAGTTGATAAAACGTTCTACTCACATATTTTGTAACGGCACGCCAGCTACAATAGTAGTTTGAATCACATATAAAAACCTGCCGTACTACAGAAAACATACCTTCGCTCCTCACTCAACGGGTATGTGGTCACGATCTCCCCTTTGAATTCGAGTATGCCAGTCTCCAAACCTCTTCAAACTAAGGCGGACTCGGCTACCAGAGCACGAATGCCTTCTGATTATAGTTCAGTTGTTTGTTTAAAGCCTGTATAAAGAGAAGTCAGTCTAGTCTGAATTGATAAAGTAAATGATTGTCAACAACTGACTATTCTGTTTCCCGAGTCTGCGCTGGCCTTCTGTATTATCAATAAGAGAGACTAGTGATGGATAAAAGGTATGTTGACCCCCACAACCCATAAGGTCACCAAACGACATATCGGAAACAAAACCAGAAACGTATTATACAGATACCCCTTCCCAAGCTAACATCTCTTGGCACGATTCTACTGAATCATTCGAAAATTAAAGGATCAGAGGGTTGAGCCAGAAAGAGAAGTGCAACTTTATGTGTAATAAAGATTTGGAAGAAAGATACTACATCAGTTTCCTCTATTTAGCACCCTCTCTCTAATACCCCCCCCCCGACCCGAATGGCATAAAATTTAAGAAGCCCTTCCATCTATTAACCCCCCCCCCTCCTCCGGAAGTGTATGTTTATCGAAGTAGGCAGGCATGCTGCACTCGGGAACAATTTTCAGCTGTAATGTTGCTTTGCAGATACTCATTCAGTATTAGTGACACTACGAGAGAGAGTAACAAATTCGATATTTCTTCAATGAAAAGAGTACCCAACAAATGTATGAAGCTTTTCTCTTGGAACAAGTTTAGAAGGAAATATCAAAAACAGTCACATAGTTTTATACAATAATAAATAATTCGTGAATAGAGTTTGAAAATATGGTTTCATACGTTTTTGAAAACAATATATACAAAAGATTCTGTGTAATAAAATCGACGAAAATCCATAACGTGCGTAAGTTATTTTCAGTTTTATCTTTTGTGACCTTCATAATAATATGGACAATGATGACGTCATCAACCTTACCACTCTTCCTCTGTTCAGCGAACAACACTTCCATAAACTGGAACCCCTTAACATTAATACTAATGCATAAAACGGGAATCAGCTTTCCTTAGCAACCAGCTCTGTTGCCACTGTAACTACATATCTCACTTCACCAGAATTTGATATAATTTATTTCAAGAAACGTAAGAGGTTTCATGTTTCGTAAATATTCCAACAACTACTCAAAAAAATGGAGCCAGTCGTAATAAAAATGTTGTTCAGACACATTTCCCGTCGTTAACAGAAATTATCCCAGCAATTATCACTGTTAGCGACAGACTAAGATGAACAGCCAATTAAATAATGTGAGAACAGCTGAAATTAAAATCAAAAGAATTTTTCAGAGTACATCTGTGGGGGGCATCTGTTGTAAAGGAACCGTTATTTACCGGATTTTGTGAAATTCAAACCGGTCTGTTGGTTTTATACACGTAGGTTTGAGGCGTACACGTTTTCAGTTCAAGAAACGAATATTACTGTTGCTATACACTCGAAATGGAAAACACTGGAACGAATGTGCTATTTCTGATTACTTTTACGACCATTCACCCTGGCCTTGATCAGACAATGATGAAGCTGACAGAAATGTATTTTTTATTGCCATCGTCCAGAAAAAATTCAGACTGTATAACAATTAAAGATTAACCTTCTTTTTTTATAACATAAATGAACACCGGGATTATTTAAACCCCAACCCCCCCCCAACTCCTTTCAGGTTTACAAAACCGAAATTAAAGCAGTTCATGGATTTGGTGTGATTGATCCTTGATTTCAGTGTAAGCACGTGCTTTCTAATTGGCTGCTATGGTTACTACAACGAAAACAATGACATAATGTTTCTCAATTCTTTCGCAAGTTTTTTGGTATAATTTATGTATTTGTTTCTTCGAAATATCATTCTTACAGCTGCTATTCGTTAATATTATACTTAAACAATATAAAACGGCTGCTTGTGTCTATAAACTGTGATATAAACACGCCGAAAGTTGTAGAGCACGAGAGAAGTTTAGGAGGAACACCAGGCGAAGCCGAGTGTTTGTCTTACTTCTCGAGTGCTCCACAACTTTCGGCGTGTTCATATCACAGTTTATAGACACAAGCAGCCGTTTTATATTGCTTTATAAAATGGGAATAAGACCAAATTAAAATGACTGCCTTTATCTTCTGATATAAACACTATTTTTGTCATCTGTTAGCCAATCAGAGCGCGCGTTATATCTGTCCTATTTTATAAAACTCAATAATATGTAACTGACAACACACAACAATATAGATTTTAGATTTTATCACCATTATCCGTAGCTAAGAGCTCCCTGAAACATAGCTAGCAATCAGCGTTTTGAAGTGACACTTTACTGTATTTGTCAGTAATGCGCAAGTCTAAAACTGATATTATTTTTCAATAGTATCCAGTCGAATTTAGCAGCAGTTCAGTATTGTGATTATCAGATTAGGGACGGACCATTTGATATCGTAAGGTGGGGGTGGAAGAATGATTTGCGAGCAAATATATTTTTTGCCCTGGAATGGGTATCGGACAGTAGACGACCTTAACAGTAGATGTGATATATCAGCATGTTTCGATCTAGTTGTTCATCATCAGAGAGGTTAAACTCTGACATGCTATGACATTTTGTCATATTTCACAGAAATGAGGTTATCCGTAGTTTCAGTATTTTGGCCTGACATTTCTCCTTTAATCCGGGACGTTTTACTTTACTACGGACGATGATGTATCACACGAGGTACCGGGGTCTTCAAGCAGCTAGGCCGACTTTGTCTTGTTGTTCACGATTGTCCACATTTTCAGTGTTGTGTATAGAGACTGTACTAATGGCCTGAGGGCGGGATCATTTAGTGCGTATATTTATCACCGTTTGACTCAACCTGCTGACCAGTCGGTATCGAGATGTGCACCTGAATGAATGCCATGGCGTGGGCAACACTGAAACACGAGTGATTTCAGGCATTTGAATCATATGTTCTAGATAATCATAGATAAGATTTATTGAATCAGAGATAAGATCTATTGATCGCATGTTAAAATTAATATGAATCAAAACAATTATTGATAAATTGTTCTGAAAGCTATCATACTTGTTAGTTGGCGAGCAAATGTTTTCCATACCTTTTTGTTTGCTATCGACTAACTCTGGAAATGTAACATTTTATAGCAAGAAACAACACAATCAGGTTCAAACAATTCCACTGTTTATCTAAACCATCCCATATCATGGTATGTCTGTGGTTTGCTATAGAGATATTGCATGATAATGACCAGCGAAGAATGATCCAGCATTCCTGCTATTCCTGTGCCTGCCATCGTTAATCAGATGTTCCCTACATGACAAATGATAAGCATCCAACACGGCACCCTAAACTGATTCAAAACAGTGTACTGAGGCGATGTGTGTCCCGTTTGTCAACTAAAAATGCTAATACAAGAAAAATAACTATAAGCATCATAAAAATCATGAGAAACATCTCCAGAGTTGTTGCAAGAGAATAGAATAAAAAAGGATAAAAAACAACGCAATAGCAACCCGAACCGGTTTACTGGTGATATATTTACGTTTGTAACAAAACTATGAATATAAAAGGCATGCACAATAACAGGACGTATTCTATTTTGATAGGCATTTTTAGGACTAGGAAGTTTATACGACATTTCACTCAGTTTTGAAAGGTACTCAGCTCAGGACTCAAAATGATTAATAGTCTCGTCAAAAACTTTCATTGGAATGCCTGGTCATACCTTAGTTGAGAAGTTATGACATCTCGCTCAGTTTTGAAAGGCTCTCTCAGGAGTCAAAGGGTTACTTAACTATACTAATAGTACTCATCAAGAGCTTTCATTTCAATGGTCACAATGTGCGCGGTAGCAATGAAATCAAACATGCACGAACTTCAAACATGGTGCCCATTATTCATATCAGCTAATGCAAAGTAAAACGCTTGGTATTTGTGACTAAACATCAGCTTCCTAGATAGCTATTAATTCGTTTTGCACCAGTTTAAAAGACCATTATATTTGATTGCTACCGGAAGTTAATTCGACATTAGCTGCTCTGTACATGATCTGGTATAGCGAAAACTTCAGAACTGAACCGCAAGGCCTGTTATACGTTACTTACTTCTGCTAGGACTGGGCAAGCACAACCTTTCCTATACTGGGTTCGCGACAGCTTCTATTTCTCACTTTTGTAGTATGAAATAACTTTTGCAGAGTAGGCTTCCATTTGCATATAATTATATATCAGTGTATTATTATCAGATAACTTTCAGTAAAAATGAAGCCGAAGAGATATCTATTTCTTAATTAAGATCTCATTTTCTTTGGGCGCGTTGTTTATAATATAATAAATATTCCAAGATTCAGATTGCTTGCTTGTGAAACGTTCCAAGAGCCTACTACTGCAAATTTATGTTTTAATTAACTCCTTCTTTCATTCATCCATTCACTCACTCACTCATTCATTTATTCATTCATTCATTCATTTGCTCTCAATTCCTCACAATCAACATATTTCGTTATTTCGGGAAGAAATTGATTTATTTAAATTCAATAGGTGATCACGGAACGAAAAGATAACAAATTCTATTTGGCTGGATAATTTCAAACTATTTTGTGTGTAGGATTCAGTTACAAACGACAAACAATCTGATTTTGTGTTGTTGGTTCTTGTTTCCAAACCATTTCAACTGATTTATGTCTTGTTTTAACAAATTACCTTTATGTGTTAATCTTTGTACGCTTTTAAGCGTTTATTCAACAGCTCAGAAATATCAGTTTTCAGTTGCCCTATTTTACACAAATCACAGTTAAAGTAACTTAAAGTTCCTTTTTTAATACTGTGACCGTGTGAGGCTAGAAGCAACCCTTGCTGTAAGAAAGGCTTGTCTCGATCGACAAGGTCAGAATATAAGCGAAACTCTTCATTTTTGTACACGCAATCACACGGGTGTTGAAACCGAAACAAGAAGAAAGACATAGTGTTTTCAACCAACTGGAGCTGAATAGATGTTCTTGTTAAAAATTGAAGGAATGTCTAAAATTACAGGTGCCTTCAGCATCTTGGTGAGTAAGATTACAATGATGGCGGCCACTAGGCTAATTACACTGACGAGAAAGGAATAAATTCCGGCGAGCAGATAAAAACGTATATACATTTGGTAGCGCCAGTCAAAACAGAGCAAATACGATATATTCCAGCGATTTGAGTGATGTTTGTACGGAAATAGGAACTGCAGTATTCTGAATGCATGCACATTCCTTTATACGATTCAGTATATTAATTAAATAAAGTTAGAAGTTTTTGTGTCTTGAACACCTCCTTTAACTCACCGAGAACACTGCGAATGGAGTTCACTAATAAGGCAAGCAAATGAAAGCCGTTACAAGAATTCCACTCAGTCAGGAGTCAAGCATTGCCCCGTTTTGAATATATCTAAAATATCAACGGAACTCTGTAAGAAAACCCATTCCTGTTTACAACCGTAATTATCCTCAGATGACAGGGTTTATCTCCACACAGAATCAGAAATCCTTTCTAAATTGTCAGAAATCCTACAGCAGGAACGTTATCAACATATATACATACCTTGAGGCACATGAGTTCAGAAAATGTAATCTTCTGTTTCACTGAAAAAATATCATGTCCAACTTGGCTCGTACTCTAAAAAATTGGACCCGGCGCGAGTAAAATTCACAAAGATAAGTAGCTACAGTAGATTCTAGTATTAAACATTGACAGAGCGATCAGTAAGTGTGTGTGATGACTGAAGCCAAATTAGGCTTAAAAACTGAAGGATTGCGCTTCAGGGCACGGGTATAGTGGCGGTGTACCGACAAGACCTACAACATTAAATGCCTTGGCTAATTTGTATAGCTCTATAGGTACCGTATGCTCAGAATATTCGAACTGCTGCGTCGGCTTATTGGGGGCTTATTTAGGGCACTTCTCGCCAGTACGGCGTCACAGATGTTTGTGGTTTGTTTGCCATCTGTTTGAGCTGTTTATTGAGCACGAATTTGCTATCTCACAGGTGCCAACTCACGCCTCTGTTGGGAAAGAGGAAAACGCCGGAAATTTGGTTTTATTTAGTACAACACTCCAGGATTGGTAAATAAAACTGCAGAAAGAAAGAATCGACTTCTAACTTAACTAATCTCATTATGACTAAGACTACGATAAAGAAACGTTAGGCCGAAATGGAATGAAAGATACACTGATATGACAAGTGAATGAATTTATATAGTACCAATTCTTCACTTTAATGTTAGATTACTTATTATGATTGATTGCCTTCTGTCACGAAACCTGTGATGAATCGTGACATCGAGAAAGGCGTTATTATATATTTCGTCCGATAAAGTGAGACAAGAGCAAGAGCATAAGGCGAATAACGGATGGGATATAATGTAATGTGACGTGATGTGACGTGACGTAATGAGACGTGTATGGCGCGATGTGGCATAATGTGACGTGATATGTGGTGATGTGGCATGGCTAGAAATGATGTATATGATGTGTATGTGGCGTGATGTGATGTATATGATGTGATGTGATGTGCCGTGATGTGATGTGATGTGATGTGATGTTGTAATGTGGCGTGGTGTGATATGATTTGATGTGGCATGTGATGTGATGTGATGTTGTAATGTGGCGTGATGTGATGTGATCTGATGTGGCATGTGATGTGATGTGATGTAGTGTGACTCGAAGTGATGCGGTGCGACGTAACGTGACATGCACGATGTAGTGCGATGTAGTGTTTTATACAGCAGTCCTATCGGCACCATAACGGCAGCCGTTATTGATTTTGTAAACTCCTTGATACACAGTCTTCATCCGCTGATAATACACAGCTTTCAGCCAATAACAGCGCCCGTTATATTTGCTCTATTTGGTGAACAGCTGGCTGAACTATCAGCTGTCTCTCATTTGTTTGATCCTGTGAATAGAACGTGGATAATTATTATATGACACAAAGTTGTTAGTTTCTATGATCTTCTATTACATCGCAGTGTCTTGAAAATGAAAAATTGCAGCATCAGAATACTCAATAACGAAGAGCAATAAAATGGAACATACCTAATGAACCTCGTGATATTTCTTCTGATGCAGTATACAGCATAAAATGACAGGGAGGTCTGTGTTTACCAGGCAAATGACTTCAGAAACACTTTTTCAGTGTAGGTGTGGCAATTAACTGTGCTCTATTTCGATATAATATGTCTCTTAAAAATCTTATGTAATTCGACTATTTTCTATCTCTGTTTACCTATATATGAATTTATAAACTCTGCTAAAATTATAT
>JANVCK010298040.1:0-14171 GCA_026546655.1 Epizoanthus illoricatus
GTCCTAAAATTTGGAAGGGGTACCTTAAATTGTCTAGATGTTACAGCACTTTGAAGTTGGCGCGGGCATTTGGAGCCACCCCCCAGGCTCAATAGGGTTAAAGGGGCTATGTCACGGCTATTTGCAGGAAAAAGCCTTTACGGTCATGAAACACGAGTTGTAAGCTCACCAGGACAACGAGTAATGATAAAGTGATTATACATTAGCTAAATTATGCCGTCAAACAGGAACACAATTTTGACAGCGAATGGGTTAAATGTGTTTAATGTCTAGCCCGGACCGAAATTAGATTGAGAATTTGCAATCCGTTTCACTCTTCCCCAATTTTAACCATCCACGTTCCTTTATGACTTATTATCGTCTCTTTTATATTTTTCTACCACATCGACCTGTTATTTTTAGATTTCCTTTGATTTGTGGAAAAATTTCGTATTTCGCAAAATGTCTTAAATGGCCGTGACATAGCCCCTTTAAGCCACAAGTGAAAATTGTCATTCTTCAAAACTTTTTTGTCAGAGATGATTGTTCAAAAGAACTTTCTTTATGCATTAAAACTAGACTAATTTGTGATTAACCTTGCAATTGAGCAATTTACCCGTATCTTAAACGAAACCTCTTAACAGTGACAATGTTTGATGAAGCCTTCTAGCTATTCCAAAAAAATGGGTTTATAAAGAACTTATCATAGGCCGCGGTGACACACTAGACTCTAGTGCTAAAAGTTGTTTTTAAGTACGTTTGTGATGTGATTCAAGCAAAGTGCTGGAATGCGCTTTTTGTGTGTGTGTTGACAAGCTCTTTTTAAATCATTCGTTCCCTTCTTCACCGAGATGAACGCAACCCCAAATCAGGTTGTATTCTTTCTGTTAATAGTAAGTGATTTCATGGCTAGGTACACTCGCTCACGTTTAGCTTAGGGGCTGGAAGGGTCACTATCGATTATTCCTCCTTCAAAGTCGGCAGTGAACTCGGCAGATGTTGATACATTTATTAGTGTGTCTATAATGGTCTAGCACTACTATTATTTATAGCCAAGAAATAGAACCTTTTGATCGCCAGAAACAGAGGCGGGTACGTTTTGCATATCGAGTGCCATGGGCCGTCATCAACATTTCGATGTTTCGTACCAAAGCCATTGAAATCTTTTCAAATTTGTTTCGATAGGAAAGACACGAACGTGATAAATCTCATAAGATAAAAGAAACCCTATAATTTATCAATTCTAAAATTGTCGAACTGTTAGAATAAAAGCTCTATTACTTATTAGCCATTTTATACTTAATGTAACCTACCTTAATGGTTATCTTCAAACTCTTGGTGAGCTCACTTCGGCTTTCGGTCTTTCTTCGCCTGTTGTTCCTGGGAACTGCAGAGGCTCAGAACAAGCTGTCCGCATATTTATACCTAACGACAATGAACAGAGTCAAAAGCTAATTGCTAGATGGATGGTTCAGCAGTAATCACACAATGTTATGATCACAGAAGGCGTTTCCGACTTGTTTGTGTGCATTCATTTTGTTATTTGTTTACAATGTGGCATTAATGTGTGGTGCCACGTAAACAATACACTAAAATGCCCCACATTCCTTGTTATTCTATCGTTAAACACGTAATACCTAAACCGGAAAGACACACACAGAGCGGAAATACTGCTTGAAAAGTTATTTTGTGCTCTAACCGCTAAAAGTAGTAACTTCAATAGAGGCGCCAGTGCTCGATTATGTCTTTGAGTTCACACAATGCCATGATCACAGAAGGTGTTGTTTATGCGCATTCATTGTTTTGTTTGTTTACAATGTGTTATTAATACGCGGAGCCACATAAACGATGAACTGAAATGCCCAATATTCCTTTTGATTCTTTCCATAAACACGCAACGCCTACATCGGAAAGACACATATAGTTCTTTTGTGCTCTAACCGCTAATATTAGTGACTTCAATAGAGGCGCCAGTGCTCGATTATGTCTTTGAGTTCACACAATGCCATGATCACAGAAGGTGTTGTTTATGCGCATTCATTGTTTTGTTTGTTTACAATGTGTTATTAATACGCGGAGCCACATAAACGATGAACTGAAATGCCCAATATTCCTTTTGATTCTTTCCATAAACACGCACCGCCCACATCGGAAAGACACATATAGTTCGTTTGTGCTCTAACCGCTAATAATTGTGACTTCAATAGATGCGCCATTGAAAAACTGGCCCAATACCAGAGACGAGTTATCCATCTGAGACGTCTAGATGTAAATTCGGTGTTGAGACGAATTATGGAACTTTTGGCTTGATTAGTCTGTCACCACGTCTTGAAGACGTGTTAGTAGGCAGGCTCAGACGGATAACACGTGTCGAAATTTATATCTACACGGATCAGAATACGAATTTGACCTCGATTTTAAATTGAGGAGGACTGATTTCTACTTAGACTTGCTACATGTCGACTTACATCGATGGATTCACAACAAGCGAGTGCGAAGCGCGCCCCCGAGCCCCTTCGGTGCTTGCTTATTGTGAGTCCATCGATGCGAGTCGACTTGTAGCACGTCTAATTTCTACTTGGTCGCAAGGTTTGTTGGGATGTATATCACAATCTACACGAATTATCCGTCCTAATTCATCTTCTTATTTGTATCCAGATGAATTATCCATTTGACGGATAATTCGTCTCTAGTATAAATTGGGCCATTGGCTCCGCTGGCGCCTTACACAGGAAAGGCAACTATCACGCCAAATGATAGCTCACTCAAATCGGAAATACTGCTTGAAGAGTTCTTTTGTGGCCTAACAGCTAATACACTTATTTTTATAAGAATCGTTTTTATTGGGACGTTGAGGCTGAAATCGCCGACAATTTAAAAAATGCCAACACCATACCTTAGGTTGAGGATAAGTAAGTAACTTTTATTTTTTAAATAGAAAACAGAAAGAATTATTATTATACTGTAGAGCAACTGTTTACTATATCGGATTTTTGAGAAGAATATTGCGAAATAGCCGAGTACTATTTTACACTTATATCCTCCAAACTAGTCACGTGCTCTGTTATTGGCACCTAGAAAATGAAAACAATAATTTAAAATCTACAAAATTAAAAAGTAAGAACTCTTTAAAAATATTTTAGTTGGAAAATCTCAACAAAAGGAACGTTCAGCCTCAGCCCAAAACATAAACTCTTTATGGATAAAAACCACTGGTTCTTGCTGGTCGATGGTGTCCTTGAACCATTGGTTCCCGGCGCTGGCGCCTTACAGTTACATTGTCATAGGAAAGACAACTATCTCGCCAAATGATAGCACACACAGATCGGAAATACTTTGTGATCTAACCGCTTACACCGCTAGAAAGATAACTGTCATGTCAAATGATAATATCAGCACACATCGGAAGTACTGCTCAAGGAGTTCTTTTGTGGTCTAAAGCGAGTTTCACATGAGCAAGTTTTCTTTGATAAGGATCAATTTTTGAAGTTTTCGTTCGCTCTCGTGAATGAACAACAAGTTTCATTTGGCATTTTTATCTTTAGCAGTTTTTGAACAAGGAGACTTGAAAAGGAAAACTTGCCATATTTTGCCTTACACAAGAGCAAAAAAAATTGTCCTATGAGAACTTGTCAAGTTTGTAACACGCTTAAGTGATCTAATACAATACAATACACAATCAAAAATAAAACGTCCGTCCTTGTGGGATCGCTGAACTGATAATGGCGAGTTGGATGATCCAAGATTAACGACATTACTTTGCAAATACTACTTTACGGGTTCTCTATTTTGACTAACTGCTCTAAACGGCAAGTTTATACTTTAGTTTTTGGGGGAAAGTGAAGTTATATTAAATTAGTTCTTCCATCGAAAATGCCACTTCTGCACCAGAAGAGTCTAAACTGTTGTGATCTTTGTCCATGCACCAGAAATAGAAACGAATACTTCATAATACAAATATTAATAATTGTCAGTCCCGAGTTCAGAAGGACCGCAGAACGAAACAGAACGAAAGTTGTGCGTTAGGTGTTTATGAACCACAAAATTTACATCAGTTCTTGTAGCTCCTTGTACCATGGATGCAACTACCACAGTTTGAGTTTGCTGTGAGGAAGCAAGTCCATTTTTTCCATAGGTTTTTCGAGAAAACTCGAATGTGCAATGATAGCAAGGTGCAATTACAGGAGCAGGCGCAAATAAAATAACTGAATAAATTAAAAGTCAAAGGTCATCGCGATATGGAGCCTGGACAGATTTAAAGCTGGCAACGGTGAGAAGTTCAATTAGTTCGTTTGGCAGTAAATTCCAGTCTTTGATTTTCCTTCCTTTTGATTTCTTTCCGAGCCATCGTAAACAAATAACGCATGAAAACTGGGCTCTGTCATGACATACATAATGCCAGTCTCACAATTCTGCTTTCATCCTGCCCCATTTCTAATTCTCTTGCAACACTGATGAAGGAAATAATAAATAATGCAAATCATTACACTCGTTCTTGTGCTCTTTTCGACTGTGTGTTCGAGAGTTCGGTATGGTGTCGTAGCATTTGCACAAAATCTTTATTGAATAAGGTCAATGTAACACTGAATTACAAAGCCTCAATAAAGTCATATGTTTACTGTTACTGTTACTGTAATGTTGGAGAAATAGCAGAGAGAAAAGACCTACTATAACATATCATTACGAATGCGAACCGAAGGCTAAGCTATTTGGAACCTTTCTATTAATTCAAATCGTGAAATTATTCAAACTTTAGATAATGTTGGTATAACCGTGTCTTCATAACAGAAAGAAAGATTATATGCCAAATATTCATCCGTTAAATGCTCATGAAGAAGTCTTTAAAAGCAAACAAGCTAGGACCATATCCCGCACAAGCTTGTTGTTTTTTCCTTAATCATTTCGTAAATAAACTACATAGAAAGACATCTCAATTTACTCAACAATATCTATTTCTGGAAGTTAGATCATGAATTCTTTACTTCGTATTTGCTGCTTCACAACTACAAAACGTAGATACCAACAAAATTGTTTGAAGATAATAGTAACAACTTAATGCACTGGCGTAATTTGTCTTAACTAGTACATTACGTATAAGCAACATAACGGGCTATAAAGGTCACCATGTGTGTGTGAGAACAACAAAATTACGTTAACGTTATAGCCATCACGGAATAATATCCCGTTCTTGTTAATGAAGCGATCCAGTGTGAATACAAATCAAACATGTTTATGAACATGATATTGTGTCGTTCTCGTTGTGTTTTATATTTATACCTAAGCGATAATGCAAATATGCTATGTAATTCGATAATTCGATACCCATTACACTCCAAAGGGTCTGTTGATGTGGAGAAAGGGTAATCCTCCCTATTTGGGTTGGCTCTTCTAGAAAGGAAGCAGATAGCCCCACGTCTAATGAGCATGCTATTGTGTGATTCTTTCTGCTTTTTGCATTTGTACCTGAGTCATATCGCAAATGTACTATATAATTCAATAATTTGATACAAATGACATTACAGGAGGGTTTGCTCTTCTACTCCATCAAGCATACTATATCTCAATACACCCGACCTAGAATAGTTTGCTCTCAGTCTAAAAAGGTAAGCAAGTAGCTCCGTGATGGGTGCTCTTCTTATTTGACAACAGGAGAACACCCGAAATATAAGACAAAAGAAAACTTCCCTTTTCTGGTGCTTCTATTGCTAATAACTATGAACAGTTTCAATACTAACAGAGAAACGATTCTAGTTTGTAATAAACAGAGTAAATGCGAAACCATCATAGAAACACGTCATCAAAAATATATGGTAATGCTGTCTTCTTATTGTATATCTTGTATTTTTCTGAGTAGATTTCAATGGTTTATAAGATTTCTATTGCTCTCTTGTTTATTATTGTTCATTATACATGAAGTATATACGAATTATATAAATTATAAGAGATAATCCAGAATTCAAAATCATTGATCATCAAGGTCATAGAAATATATTGTGTTTCTAGAAATGGCAAACTTATAATGATATCTTCAAGAGATCTTGGGAAGTTAGAGAACCAGTCATTCCTGCCTTTATATTATTAATACTTATAGTTTCTGCACACCTGCAGTCAGTGTTTCAACTTTTACATTTTTCGTACTTAAGGTAGGCGATGTGACAATAGCTAAGTTTACTTCAATTTCGTCGCCGGTACCAACATGTATACCAATATAACACCTTAAACCGCTCAGATTGTACTTCAGCTGTTGGAACAAAATTAATCCTAACGGAAGTCTGACAGTGCCTTGTAAAACAGCATATGGACGAAACAACTACGTTTAACTGCTTACACAGAATGTTTGCACGAGAAAAATGACAACATTTTGATAATATGATTTGAAAGCTCTTATTCAAACCAAGAACCAGAGCAGAACGGGCGTAGTTAGTTCCAAATAGTAAAGTTGTTACTTTGCGATTAATGCTATGAAAATATGAAAGTTATCTCAATTACATTTTTATATTTTTACCAGCTTGGAACTATATTATATTGATCTCAAACCTGCTAGAGTACTCTCTTAACCAGTGAAATTTTACCACCGAATATATTGGGTCAATGCCATTCTGTCATTTAAACCCATATTGCACTGAACTAGTTAGTTGTCTTTGCAAATAAAAGTATTATTAATGCCGGGTTGAAGTCAAAGTTTTTAACGGCAGCTTTGTCAGTCGTGCGAGAAATCTTCACCTAGTTGCATTGCATTCACATTTTGATATATTATTGCAGAAGATTAAAAATGATTGTATATACAACATCTTTTAAACGCATATAGATGTCAACCAATTATAAAGCACTTGTTTTGTTACTTCTTTTTTAGTTGGAGCTGTATAAACGAAATGAGTTGTTTTCCACAGACATTTGAATACCATAACCAGTGCTTAATGAAAGAAAAAGCACAAACATGAACGAATGTGCAGGTCTCTACTTTAGCATTAACGTCTCATAATTCCGTATAAAGTATAAGTCAATCCATGAAGACTAAACTTTCGATTGGATTGGGTTGGTGCATGAATAGCAATCATCAATGTGCGACGCAATATTTCTCTAGCTAGCTTCCAACTTTCAAAATTTTAGTGAATCTTTGGTGCTTTGGTTGCAAGAGAAGAGAGCTGAACTTGACCTGAATTTGCTCTCGTAATTATGACGGACTGTGCACTAAATTCGTTGGATTATCTTGCATCTTTCGTTCGATTGTGGTACTGCAATTTGATCATGCATGTATCGGAGCCCCTAAATGTCTGAAATAATCTTCAGTATTTCAAATCTCTAGGGTAAACAACCTGGAAGCCAATGCAGATACTACGTCACGATAGCTTTATAATAACATTTTAAGCATAATGTCAATGGTTGACACAACATAGCTGGTTTTACAGCAATTCAAAATATTTAGCGTCACATCGGTAAACTGAAACACAACAATATAAAAGGAGCCTGTTGGAGTGAAATAGTAGTTGGAAGAGATGCAGCACAACGCTTTCTATAAAATATTTACATACCAACATATACAGCAACAGATAAATTACAAAGATTTATGAAGAACGAGTGAAATCACACTTTGTAAATGCTCTCGCAAATCAACTGAAGCTCGGCATATACAATACTTTTCTATTAAAAGTAGGACTTATTAACATTTCTATAACTTGTGAACTGAACCAGTTAAATCACATAAACATTTTGACGCTTTCAC
Organism: Epizoanthus illoricatus; assembly: GCA_026546655.1. Taxonomy (NCBI): domain Eukaryota; kingdom Metazoa; phylum Cnidaria; class Anthozoa; order Zoantharia; family Epizoanthidae; genus Epizoanthus; species Epizoanthus illoricatus. The sequence goes on from JANVCK010298040.1 coordinate 7,703, forward strand.
TTAACAAAAAGCCATAAAATTTAACAATACTCATTTTGATCATTGAAGGGGGTCCGAGGTCATCTTTTCCGAAAACAATGTTTTGTTTTTCCGAAGTGAACTTCAGTAGTGAAGGGAATATTACTCTAGTTATAAGACCGAAGAGGATAATCTAAATCAAGACACTTGTTTCAAACTAAAGTCGCAGATAAAGATACAGGATCGTCAAAGTTTGTGTACTTCCAGAATTTGCTCTTGCAACTTAACTCAAGCTAACAAACTAGCGCAGCAAGTCCGAATACAACTCTATCACAGCCAATGAGTATGCAAATGTGTTGTTTGATGGTAAATTCGTAATTAAGCAACACAGCAAATGAGTGTTGGTATAGCAATAAATCTACGGCTATCCTTGATCGCCTTTAATACAACAGCAAGCAGGATATGATTATGGATGTGGTGTGAGTAAAATCTTCGTGTTCTTTAATTTCTTGTTTATTTTGTCAATCATGGCATAAACACAGGAAAAGAATAGTTGTCCTCAAGTACCTAATATAGTAGAATGTAAAACTATTCAGGCCTTTGGATTTTCAATCAATTATTAGACAAAACCTCGTCCCTAGCATAATATTGGATTTTCTTATCATTTGTGACAAGTTTACTACGACTTGAAGAGCCAATACGATCAAATTTTGACATCAGTGATGTTTCTGCAGAATTGTAATGCAAAAATAATATTTAGTGCACAGCCTAAAACTTTCGCTTGAAAAATCAAAAACTGCTCAGTGCCATGCAGACATGGATGGCAGGAACCAAGCAACTCTCTAATATGGCTATTCAAGATGATTTGTTGCATCGTGGCGCAATGAGATGGTGTCAGGAGTATGACCTGGACTTTTAGTCCGATAAGTCATCTAATATTGAATTTAGATATAAAAAATTATTTAAAAAATACAGTACCCTCAAAACCCCTATATACTTTCACGATTTACTGTTTTGAATCTGGTGTACTGTTCAAATTAAAGCAACACGTGTTTGTGTGAACAACAACTATACATTATAACCGTCGAATATTATATCGTTTTTGTTATTGAAATAATTAAATCTAAATACAAATCAAATATGTTTATGAGCATGCCAATGTGTTGTTCTTCTTGTGATTTGCATCTATACATAAGTCATAATGCAATGTACTATGTACTTCGATATTTCGATACAAATAACACCACTAAGGGCCTGTCAGTTTATGTGGAGTTAGGGCAAATGACCCAATTTAAGAGGGTTTACTTTTCTAAAAAGGAAAGCGAATAGTTCCATACATGCTATATCTTAATGAATATATGTATATTAACACCGAATTAACTGTATGGCGGCTAAAATCATCGTCATAATCTAGTAATAAAATTTTCCAAGTTGGCCCATTCTTCTTGCTTTAACTGCAAATCAAAATCTGTTGAATAAACAACGCTATGGTGCTCTTTCTTGTCAGAGAGCAGAAGGAAACCCGAAACTTAAGAAGATAAAAGTAAACTTCTCTTCTCCGGTGCTTCTATCCTTAATCAGTTTGAAATTGTCGATAGCCATGAACACTTTCAATACCGATAGAGAAAAAAGGTCTTGCTTGCAATATACAGAGTACATGTGAAACCATTGTACAAACACTGACAAAGGTAAAGTTGAGTCTTTTGTATGTTATTTATTGCATTTTCCTATGAATAGATTTCAACGGTTCTTTGGAATCATACCGCTCTCCTGTGTATTATTGTTCATCATATATTAATTAAAGATGAATTATATATATATTATAAGAGATAATCAAGAGTGCAAAATCCTTGATCACCAAAGTGATAGAAAGATATTGTGTTGCTAGCTATCGCTAACTATATAATGATATCTTCGAGAGATCTTGAGAGTTAGAGAACCAGTTATTACTTTCCTTTCAGTATTAATACTAATAGCTTCCGTTGCCCTGCAGTCAGTGCTTCAATTTTTACATTTTTCTTACTTACAGTAGGCAAAATAGCTGGCTTTACTTCAATTTCGTCATACCAACATGTATACTAATATAACATATTAACTCATATAGTACTTCAGCTGTTAAGACAAAAATCCTAACGGAAGTCTGACTGACAGTGCTTTGTAAAATATCGAACGGACTAAATTGCTTACACGGAGTGTTTGCTCAAGGAAATGACAACATTTTAATAACGTATGGGTTTAGAAGCATTTATTCAAACCATTAGCCTGCGCAGAGTGGGTGCAGTTAGTTCCATATAGTAAAGTCGCTACTTTACGATGAATGCTATGAAAACATGAAATAGAATAATATTATTTTGATCGCAAACCTGATATGGTGGTATCTTAACCTTTGAAATCTTACCACCGAATATATCGGATTAATCTAAAACCATATTGTACTGCCAATGGAATAAACTTTCAACATAACTATCAGACTAAAGACGTCCTTGTAAATAACCTCAGCTGTCATGTAAATACTTTCTATCTGAATTAGTTAGTTATTTTTGGAACTAAAAGGTTTATCAATGCCGGTTTGAAGTCCCTTTACTGATATGGCAGCTCTGTCAGTCGTGTGAGAAATCTTCCCCGAGTTATACGTTCACACTATGATACTAAAGAGAATAGAAATGACTCTATATACTCTCACCTTTTAAACGCAAGTAGTTCAGATGTCAATTGCAACAAAAGATAAAGGAGTTGTTCTGTTGCTTCCTCTTTAGTTGGTGCTGTATACACGAAGTTATCTTGATGAAAGAAGAAGCACTAAATACGAGCGAACTTTAGCATTACACAGTCTTATTATTCGGTATATTCTACTTATGTCGTTTCTCGAAGACTAATACTATCGAGTGGATTGGGTTGGTGCATAAATAGCAATCATAAATCTGCTATTCAATATTTTTCCAACTAGCTTCCAACTTTCAACACTTGCATTGGTTGCAAGACAAGAGAGCTGAACTTGACATGAATTTGCTCTTGTAATTATGACGGACTGTGCAATAAACATTCTTTATCTTGTCTTCCATCTTTAGTTAGATTGTGGTAATACAATTTGATCATGTATCGGAGCGCCTAAATGTCTAAAATAATCTTCAGCATTTCACATCTCTAGGGTAAACAACCTGGGAAGCTATATGCAGATACTAAGTCACGATAGTTTCATAATAACATCTAAAGCACTATGGTTGACACAACATAGCTGGTTTAAAGTAATAGAAATATTTAAGCGTTTATTCTACAATATCACAACGGCAAACTGAAACACGACAATATAAAATGAACCTGCTAGAGTGAGATGGTAATTAGAAGAGATACAATACCGAAAGCTTTCTATCAAATATTTGCATACCAACACATATGAAACAAATAAATTTGCAATGATTTCAAAAGAACTAGTGTATCTTACACCTAGCAAATGCTCTCGGAAATCAACTAAAGCTCGGCATATACAGTAGTTTTTCCTATTAAAAGTAGGACTTAGGAACATTCCTATAACTTGTGAACTTAACAAGTTAAAGCACCTAAATATTTTGACACTTTCACGTAATATATAAAAAGCCATCCGAAGTCATGTTTTGTTTTTCTGAAGTGAACTTCAGTAGTGAAGGGAATATAACTCCAGTTATAAGACCGAAGAGGATAATCTAAATCAAGACACTTGTTTCAAAGTCGCTGATAAAGATAGAGGATCGTCAAATTTTGTGTACTTCCTGAATCTGCTCTTGCTACTGAATAAATTAACAGACTAGCGCCGCATTGTTAGGAAATTGTTTCTTGTTTTTGTCATACATGCAGGCAAGTCCGGATACATCTCTGTCACAGTCAGTGGGGCTCAATGAGTATGCAAATGTTTTGTTTGATTGTAAACTCGTAACTAGCACAGAAAATGAGTGTTGGTATGGCAATATACCTACTACTATCCTTGATCACCTTCAATACGAAAGCAAGCAGGGTATATTTATGAATGTGGTGTGACTAAAATCTTCCTGTTTTTTACTTGTCTATATTGTCAATCGCGGCATAAACATAGGAAGGGAATTGTTGCCCTCAAGGCCCTAATGTTACAGAATGTAAAACTATTCAGTCCTTTGGATTTTCAATCAATTATCTGACAGAACGTCGGCCCCAATATTGGACTTTGTTGTCATTTGTGACACGTTAACGATCTGAAGAGCCATTGCATGCGATCAAATGTTCAAATCCCTATGTTTTTACAGAATTGTAAAGTAGATATAGTATTTAGTACACAGCCCAAACCGTTTCTCGATATAAAGACTGGAAGTTTGCATTTTTGGACTTGTTTTCTGGAGTTTCTACATCTGTCATTAAGTTGATGCGAATTACTGCGCACGCTGTGTTGAACAAGAAATTAGTGTATGTGGCGTGATACACTCAACAAAACCAACGTGATTATTTTAATAAAAGAAGCCCTCTCTCTGATAAGGTTTTCCTTTCGCTTGAAAACGCACAAACTGTTCAGTGCCACGTAGACATGGATGGCAGCAATCAAGTAAATCTGATTTGTTGCACAGTGGCGCAATGAGATTGTCTCAGGGGTATGACCAGGAATTTAGTCATCTAATAATGAATTCATTTTTTATAGGTCGGATCGCAGCCACAATTGTAGAATTTCAATTTCCTAAGAGCAAAGATGTCCGAAATAACCGTTCAAAACATTGTAAAGTACAAGCTGTCCCGAAAACAGCTACTCTTCGGATCGAAACATATAAACTTATTTCCGATTGACCCGGTTCAGAATCAGTACCTCATGTACAATGAAATGTACAGTCTTAAAGATATATTTTCCATTTCTCAGAGCTAGGAGAAGTGTTTATAGGCCAAACTCTGTGGCGACTCTTTCATGATGTTTCTACCGTATTATTTTCTATCCATCCAGGAAATTATAACATTTTACAAACTACACCTGAACAGCCGAGCCACTCTACATGAATGCATCCAACATCCATCGCTAGTCCATGCATTTGCTCTGTGTTTAGTGTGTTTTAGAATTAAGTTGAAGAATTTCTCGTTGAACAAACTTTGGAAATCGCAAAGCTAGTAAATGTTTGCACTTTCGTTTGATATAAAATGTGTACCTGTCTCACAAAAAAGCAACACAGAAGTTTAATATACTACATCGTTGCTAGACGAACGACGTGGCTAGTTTTAGTTCTTGCTTCTTGACCTTAAATCCCATGGGTTTTATGCCACGTTATTCTGCAGTTTGATTGGTTGATAATACGCGAAGGTGTCAACGATATTGGCACGATGGGGTCGATGACGCGGCGCCAAGCGTAAGCCACTGATTACGATCAAGCAAACTCCTTGCCCGGGCCGTACAGCCTTAAAACTTCAAACTCAATCCTCATAAAACTCCTGCTAATCTTTGGCCCGGTAATACGGAAGTTCAAGGTAGATAGATTGAGGAACCGGTTCAATTTATTACTAGGGGACATAACAACAGTGTAAGATCGTGCTCAGTGGCAACATGTTTACCATTCTATATGCAACCAGCAAGAACCCGAACTGTTGCAATAGATTTTAGGAAATAATTACATCCAAGAAAGCTTCGCGTTGTTTTAAAGATCTGAAGTCTTGCACTTAACATTCTGTCTCAGCAATATAAATGTAATTGTCCCATATAAGCTTGAAACAGCGCCGTGGCTGGGAGCAAAGTCTTCCAGAATATCCTATTTTTATGTATAAAATATATACCTGGCTAAATCTTACTCGAATAATATTATTAACCCCTTCATTCGTCAATTTTGCTGTTCTGGAAAAACCGGTTTGCAAGGACAACAACTATACATTCACTCACACAATTGTACAATTTAAATTGTTGCATTTGACTTGCTCAGCCTCAACTGGAGAAGTCGAACTTATTGCTGTTTGAGTGTACGAGAAAAAGTATTCCCTTTTCTTAAAGTGGAAACCGGTATATAATACATATACCTTTCCCATGATTTATCTTTATTGTAGTAAAATGTTTCGTGTTGTCCAGGCTGACTCCATAATATCCAGGCCTGGCTTCAAACTTAAAAATTTATTGTCATTTCATAAACGACAATCATAGCGCGCTCCACGTGGAATAACATTTTTCAAACAACAAATGGCAGAGGAGTGCATCGCTTCCCTTTGAATTCTACCAGTTGTATTCGCGCCCAGCCACAACCTGATTAAATTTCTTCTGAATTAACTTCAGAGATGGACGATAGCTGCTAAATCAAGCACTAAACAGTGCTAACATAAGCAGTCAACATACAGAGATTCAACTGAAATGTGTTGAGAGTATGGCGTCACGAAACTGGGACACCGCTTGTACAAAATGGCGGGCTTTCTGATTCGCACTTTTGTAATGGCGGACGTACATGCCAAAACCTCGAGGTCAAGTTATTTACTGGGTAAGAATTTTGCAAAACCAGCTATTTGAAGTGTACTTATCCTTTTGACTAAATAATATATTTAAAATATATTT
>JANVCK010298262.1:0-14168 GCA_026546655.1 Epizoanthus illoricatus
CACCTCCTCCCCCATCCCCTCCCCCCACAGTGTCAGTGCCACTATAACCACCATATTCAGCTGGTGGGCCACCAAAGTGGGCTCTGTCATAGCCACCTCTTGAGCCACCCCCTCCACCCGTGTCGCCAGTAACTGGACTCTTGTAGGTACCTAGCAAGTGGCTGCAGTTGGGGCAGCTGTGGTTCACATCTTTGGCACAGTCCATCAGGAACGGTAGACAACAACAGCTACCCAGGAAATAAAATTAATAAACTTCACATAAAAATCATTATATGAGTAACATGAATAATTATGACATAAGGTACCAGTATAACTATATATGATAAAAGGATAAAAGTTTGAATAAAATATCATAAACCAAACGTTTCTGACAACTGTCATCTTCAGGGTAAAATGCCCCTGAAGATGACAATTGTCGAAAACGTTTGGTTTTAGATATGTTATTCAAACTTTTAGCCTTTTATCACAGTTATAAATAATTATGTATTTAAATTTATTTAAGATGTAACTCACTGACAGACAATTATTAGATCTTAAAATGAACTCTCATGGATCTTGATTATCAATAAATATATATATATATATATAGTCTTTTTGGTCCCTTGCCAAACCAGATGCGTGAGAATAGGTTTTACCATCTTGGATTTGACTGCATCAGGTGACAGTAAAATTAAAGGCCATGCATTCATTTAGGACTACTCTGGTATAATAAAATTATATGTGGTCACAGTAACAACAATGTTTAACTGTTTTATTGGAAGTGCTTATTAAGTTCTTCCTGTTCTGGGATACTTGGAATGTATTCTGTGTAATTCTGCTCCAGATGGCAGAACAACCTGACTACATGTAATATTCTTATTGCAAAATAGGAATAGTTTAGAGCATCCCAAATGCACCCTAGATATTCAGTCCCTGATGACCCAACCATCGTATTTCCAAATAATTATTCTAGATTATTGATTTAGTATCATAATTTATTGACTCTTTCATATCTTTCTCATAATTATATGGTAAATTGTCTTTGATCTCTATTTTGTTATGATTGATTATTATATTAAATGACAATATTTAGCTCACCAGAAGCAAGACAGTATGCAGCAGTATACAAATGTTGTTGTTCCTGCTTGGTGGGATATCTTGGTTACTATGGGAGATCTGCAGTGTGGACACACAGTTGAGACTGGTACTCGTCGCAGTACCACTGGTTGTGGGACCTGAACAGGCTGCTGGATAACAACTTGTTGTGTTTGTGTTCCATAACCTGCCTATAATGAAACAAATATCAAACAAATATTACTTTATTGACCCACAGGGACCACAGAACACATTGAAAAGTGAGGAGTCATAATGAGCTTGTTAAGTGCAAGCCTGGTAGGGGGTCTGCAGCATACGAGGTCCCCCTGGAAAGATTTTGAAGTTTAGGACTGAAGTGGCTGGAAATTCATCTAAAACAATCAAACATGTTGAAAACTATCAATTTATACTGGCCTGAAGCACAAGTTCTTCAGTTTATACTGAAATTCATTGCTTGCTTATAATTACATGGGGTGTCTCAAGTAGAATTATTACAATGCTAGCCCTGTGAATTAAGTACAGAAATTCTCAAAAGTAGAACAACTTTATTGACTTTGTTTAGACCATTCCGAACTTTGTATATATACACATGCTAGCAGCTAATGATCAACTTTATCTGAGTTCTCAGTAGGAAATTAAAGTGCCATATACACTGCAAGTTGCAGCATACATTAAATCATATGTCATGATATCAGAATTTTAATTAGTATTAAAATACGTCACTCAGAGGATTATCACTAATTAAAACTTCTAACATCAAAACAGCCATGATTATCACCCTGCATGAGAATTAATGTAAATATGTTCACAGCTATATACACAATAAAGGTATGTTCACTTCAGACAGTATGCAGATTGTTATATATGCAAAACATGATACTGGGCCAAAAAGGGTTTGCCGGATCTCTAGATCTGTCCAAGGTAATAACATGCTTTTTATGATTTCTTTTGTTAAATATTGGACGAAAATAGAAATGTTTGGATTAATTACCTTGACTGTTTCTGACACAAATTAATGTAATCAATCATTTTCCATATTGAAAATAAGAAAATGAAAGCTCCAATAATTCTTCTTGGGTTTTGTCTCAGGCTTTGCAGTTTGCTTTACAACATTTATTGAAATACAGCTATATACCCTAGTGCCATTTAGGACGATGGAATTAGATTATCTGGTTCTTGTCAGCACCTGCATGTGTATTGAGCCCTGCATAAAAAAGTTTGTTGTTCGTCCAAGTTCGGTTTTTTAATATATAATAGGACACAGCAAAGTCCAATTTCCAGCTGTTGACGAAGTTTTCTTGAGAAAATGTAATTCCTAATTTGTTTAGTTTTCACAACTGCCAAATGGCCAATCTCGACCCCAGAGCTCTTCTCTCTATTGTGCATGCCTGGTTTGACAGCGAGATGAGCTCTGAGAGACTCTTTACTGTCACACATGCACAAGAGATGAGCCCTGGCGCTGTCAAGCCAAGTTAGCAAGATTTTGGCCACGCTTCTACCAGAGAGTTTCCCAGAGCCCTTCATTCCTGCCAATTAGGCCAGATAAGAACACAGGCTCTGGGGTTGAGATTGCCAAATGGGCTGACAGTCGTCGTTGACTCACCTCGTTTCCAGGTCTCTTTTCATCACAAAATTAACTCACCAAGCATGTACATTTGTGATTTCTATGTATCGAACTGATGATGTTGATCAAAATCCCCCACTGATTTTCACTTCCTGAAAGTGGCTGATGAGAACCAGATAATCTAATAATAGCAATATTTCTTATGATGTCATCCATTGTTATTTTAAAATTGTGCCAACCAGAGATCTGCTGGTTCTTGAAACAAAGAGGTCTGTCAAAATCGTGGTTGGTACATTTGCATTGTAGTGGCAATGTTTACAAACAAAAAACATCGCTATATAGTTCTGAAGAAATCAACTTCAAAACAATAATATTAAAAATAGCAAATTTAATTTAATATAATTATATTATTTCATAATACCTGTGGCTGTGGTGCATATCCCGGGTACCCGGGTTGTGGCTGGCCGTATTGAGGTGCTGGAGGTTGATAACCTGGTTGGTAGTTCGGTTGTTGCTGTGAAGGTGGGTAATACTGCTGCTGCTGAGGCGGATATGGGGCGTAACCTTGTCCTGGTCCTGGGGCGGCCATGTTGTATTAATCAGTGGATCGTCCGTACAGATGTGGAGATCCCTCCACGAAGCAGTTTCTTCTTCTGTCGAATTATACAACTAAAATCGACTGCAGTTAGTTGAGAACATCTACTTTTCTATACACAGCTACTTCTTTGGTGATATAATACTTTGCGTGTCGGTGGCCTTTAGTGGTCTTCTTTTGCGACTTCCCTAGCCTCCACTCCGCTGCAGTCTGCACTGCACTTCAGCCGACTGTTCACTGTAACACTGGGACTAGTGTTACCGTATAAAGTCCACTGATAAAACCCCGAAATTCTGATCCTTGTCAGCGATTGAAATACAAATTCATTGAAAGAAGATCTAACAAACATTCATCTGCTGCTTTTGACTGACTTGCTGTCTTCTTGACGCCTGAGCTATTCCAGTATTTGTTGTCCTAAACCGCTCAACCAGATAGAATATCCGGAATCGAAAATATCCTGGCGACTATCATGGCATAAAAAATTCAAAACAAAATTTTACTGGTGAACTGTTCACCTGTTAATGGACTTAATGGAAGATAAAACACCTGACTGTCTTTTAGGAAGCATTAGCACTGTTTGATCAGCTTACTCTCGCAATTTCGTTTCAAGTTTGCATAAATTATAACGCGTTTGGGATCGGGTCGCAGGACTCACGCAATCTTGCGAGCAACCTCGATCCCAGGCCGACCAATTACATCGAGGTTGCGAATTACATGTCAAAGTAAAACTCGAACTTTTTGCAGACATTTGTACGTTCCTGTTTGACCGTTAGTTCCCAGACCCCCGTTCCCGTTCGTGGTTTTAGTAACACCCATCATGAAATCACACCCAACTGATCTTCACGAGAGAAAAAAGGCATTGTGACGAATTTTTTTACTAGTTTTTCTATGGTGACCCACGGGGGAAATTTTAAAATAATAATAATAATAAAATAGTTATATAGCGCGCATGTCCACTAATTGTTCTTGGCGCTTTACAAATGTAAAAATAATAAAAGCTGTTAAAAATGTAAACCAGGACAGGCGCAAGGGGGCCTGTGCCCCCCTTTCAGTCCAAGCCATATTCCTTATGAACGACTGTCTAAAGCAAACAAAATTCACTCAAATTGCAGGAAATGCCATTCTAGAGGCCCTAATTTAAAACATTTTCCCGGGGAAGCATGCCCCCGGACCCCCAAGAAACTTTCGTCAGTTCTCATTCCTAGATCTGCCTCTGAACACTAATTATAAAAGCTATTTTAAAATTAAAACTAGTAAAATTATTAATAAAATACATCTATGTCTAATAAAAATGACATAAGGAATTGCTAAGGAAATTTTTGAAAAGATATGTTTTAAGTGATTTCTTAGTAGTCACGTAATAGCTGCAGGAACACGTACAGTTCCATTCGCAATAAGATTGCAGTTTCTAGTCTCGTATACTACTTGTGTCACTGAAGCATGTTGTGACATTCGAAACATCTTGGAGATTCAAAATGGCAGCGCGCGGGAAATTCAAAGTCAGAAATAGTCAAACCAAATTGTTTGGCATTAGTTTCGTGAAAAGAATTATCGATTTTTTAAAAACTGCCAAGCTGGACTAAAGCAATACTAGAGTTTTTTCAGCCTAGGTTCCCTTTAATATACAAGTGAATATATTGAATGGTATTACTGACTTGTATAGGTAATCACATGATTCAGAGTGCAATTTGGAATAAATCTGCACAAGTAAAGTTTTCAAAGACTCTGCACCTCTCATACGATCAGTGCACCTCTGCTGAACTATCACCTCAGCTCATCTGAGTAATAAGAACAAATTAGGTGGCCAAAGACATTTGAGACTTCACCGCTTTGTAAGGGTAGAACAAAGTCTTAAAATGCCACAATTGTGCAAATCTATCAGTTATTGCCATACACCTCCTAGTTCCGGTATAATCAACAGAATTTGCCCTTATCTATCTCTAATCGGCACATAGCACCAGCTCTCATTTGGCACATATTGGGCTCTCATTTGGCACATATTTAGCTCTTATGTGGCACATATACGGCTCTCAAGCCCCATTTATACTACACTATCCAGTGTAGTATAAATGGGGCTTCATTTGGCACATATTGGATTCTTGTGTGGCACATATATGGCACTCATTCAGCGCATATTGGGCTCTTGTGTGGCACATATATGGCAGTCACTTGGCACATATTGGGTTCATGTGTGGCTCTTATTGGGCTCTCATTATGTAGTGCCTCAGATTGTCAACTGAAGGCCTCCATCAACCACCAGGACCTTCACAAAACACAACAGAACAAACATAATGTCAGTGCAGATATTCGTGTTTGCAAACAAGGGAATTGATGACAAGAGAAAATTTGTCTATCCCTATCTTCATTTTAAATCTCTCCATGTTTTCCTATCATGACAAAACCGCATAAGTATCGCCTTCTAAACAAAAGGGAGATCATAATTATCTGGTTTCACAACACACGACACTGAGTTTAAACAAACTCGTCACTTTAAAACAAATACACGATACGATCATTCATGCAAATCCGTCCGTTTCACAACACATAAACGTTCCAATAAACTCGTCAATTTGAAAACAAATGCGCAATACAATTGCTCATACAAGTCCACCCATTTCACAACACATGAACGTTCGAATAAACTCGTCAATTTCAAAACTGCACGATACAATCGTTCATACAAGTCTGTCTGTTTCACAACATAATTATGAACAACAACTAAGAGGACAATGCTTGCAGTACACAGGTCAGTTTCAGGGTCGGTTACTTCGGCAACGAAATTCTCAGAACGATTTTGTTTAGAGCTTGATAGTTAACGTTGTTTAGAGCTTGACAATGTGCATGGTTTCTTTCAGTGTTTCGATAGAGATTCTGTAGATCATGCACGCAGGTTTTCTACAACATAACTTAAAGAAGGATGGATTTTTCAATCAACACATCAGCTTTTGATTAGCTTGCGGCATTGCAGACATGTTCGGCGCGGATTTCAAACACGCTTGCTTCGTTTATTTTAAACAAAGTGCCAAACACATGGCCTTTGATTAGGATATCAAAACAAAGGACTTGGATAACAATACTTAATGCCCAGTTTAGTCTGACGGAGTTTCATATTGGTAGCTAGTCAAATAGCTGTTTGGAAAGCAATCACAGGGCAAGGAGCATTGATTTGTCAAATACCTACTTTTCAACTTTTACAATGTCCCAGTTGAGCACCAGATGTATAGCTGTACTTGTTTATCCTTTAGTTTTACACATATGGCAAGAACCTCTCTCACTATCTGCAGCCTACCACAAGTGGGATGACAGCACTAATGTTCTCAGCATCCAGGAATGTGATTGTGTTTCCCAGTACTCATGGGAGGAACACTCCCATATATGAGTGAGATGACAGCACTAACGTCCCCAGTATCCAGGAATGTGGTTGTATTTACCAGCACTCAAGGGAGCAACACTCCCATATATGAGTGGGATTATAGCACTAATGTCCCCAGTACCAAGGAGTGTGATTATATTTACCAGCACTAATGGGAGGGACACTCCCATATATCAGTGGGATTTCAGCACTAATGTCTCCAGCACCCAGGAACGTGATTGTATTTACCAGCACTGATGGCAGGGACACTCCCATATATGAATGCGATGACGGCACTAATGTCCCCAGCACGAAGGAATGTGATTGCATTTACCAGTAGTATTGGGAGGGAAACTCCCATATATGAGTGAGATGACAGCACTGATGACCGAGCACCCAGGAATATGATTGTATTTACCAGTAGCCATGAGAGGTACACTCTCATATATGAGTGAGATGACAGCACTGATGACCCAACACCCAGGAATGTGATTGTATTTACCACCACTCATGGGAGGGACACCCCCATATATGAGTGGAATGACAGCACTAATGTCCCTAGCACCCAGGAATGTGATTGTATTTACCAGCACTCGTGGGAGGGACACTCCCATATATGAGTGAGATGACAGCACTGATGACCGAGAACCCAGGAATGTGATTGTATTTACCTGCACTCATGGGAGGGACACTCCCATAAACGAGTGAGATGACAGCACTGATAACCCAGAACCCAGGAATGTGATTGTATTTTCCAGCACTCATGGGAGGGACACTCCCATATATGAGTGACATGACAGCACTGATGACCCAGAACCCAGGAATGTGATTGTATTTACCAGTACTCATGGGAGGGACACTCCCATATATAAGTGGGATGACAGCACTAATGTCCCCAGCACCCAGGAATGTGATTGTATTTACCAGTACTCATGGGAGAGACACTCCCATATATGAGTGGGATGACAGCAATAATGTTGACAGCACCCTGGAATGTGATTGTATATACCAGTACACATGGGAGGGACACTCCCATATATGAGTGGGATGACAGCACTAATGTCCCCAGCACCCAGGAATGTGATTGTATTTACTAGTACTCATGGGAGGGACACTCCCATATATGAGTGGGATGACAGGACTAATTTCCCCAGCACCCAGGAATGTGATTGTATTTACTGGTACTCATGGGAGGGACATTCCTATATATGAGTGGGATGACAGCACTAATGTCCCCAGCATCCAGGAAAGTGATTGTATTTACCAGCACTCATAGGAGGAACACACCCATATATGAATGTCATTTGGTTTGTGTGGCCATAATAACATGGTGAATTTATAAACTAAGGAATATGCATGTTGGGATTTCCCAATGTGACCATTAACCACATTAATGGGGTGGCCACACTATATTGGGGTATTCTTATAAGAAAATGTATGTGCATTTCACTGGGACAAAACAGTGGCCATAGTAATGAGGTGGCTATATTAACTAGGTGGCTGTATTAACAAGGTGGCTGTAAGGCAGAGTTCCACTGTACTCTGATAAATGTGAGAATTTCAAAACCTTGTCTTAAGTAAACTGTTGTTTTCTTACATTTACAAATGGAAAAATACTTTTCTCTACATAGAATGATACCTTCATAGACAGGGTTTGGACTAAGGATGTTAAACAGGGAATACAAATCATTCCTATGACTGTCATAGACAGGGTACTTGGTAGTAATAGGGACTTGTATTATAACCATCATAAGCAGAATGTATCTTTTACATTAAGTTGTGAACAGGGCAGAGAAACATTGCAAGTCTTGTCATGAACAGGATCTGGACTGAAAGCCTGGGTTGCACCCCACCCCCAACCAAAGTTTGGTTAAGTAACCCCTCCCCCCAGGTGTGATTGTACTTACTTGTCCTGTTATAATTATATGATGTGTTAGCAAGGAAACAAACTGCCTCTGCCACTTCCTGTGGCCTGCCCATCCTCCCCTGTGGAATGACATAAGCCACATCACCCACCCCTCCCCCCAGATGTGATAGTACTCACTTGTCCTGTTATATATGATGCTTCAGCAAGGTAACAAACTGCCTCTGCCACTTCCTGTGGCCTGCCCATCCTCCCCTGGGGAATGACAGACATCATGGCACTATCTTTGACTGTAGCTGTCATTTCTGTTGTTATGTAACCTGGTGCTACAAGATTCACACAGATGTTGCGAGATGCAACTTCTTTTGCCAGGGACTTTGTAAAGCCTACAAGCCCTGAGAGGAAAAAGAACAAGACAAGTCTGGCTTCAGAATTATTATCTAACCTCATATAACGGTTACTTGACTTAACCAATTTAAAACTTTTAATATTATTTTTAACTATCTCCTCTCAAATTGTATTGTCAGCACACCCATAAAAGGAATTTCAAAAATGATCAAACAGCCTATTTCCTCGCGACAAGTGCTATAAAATAGAAATAGATCCACACAATGATACTATCACTAGCTAGGTTAGTTGCAACACACTTTCTGGAATAATCACCCAGAATACTCACTCTTAGATTGGGGTGGCACATACCCAATGTATGGGAGAAACACCCCCCCCCCAGCTTACTCGTATGGGTGGCCTGCTACACCCCCTAAATTGATGATGCATCCTTCCTCTTTCATGTCCCTCCCTCTATAAATTCTGTCATATATTCTCATGGGCAGAACACTTCCTTATACTGCTGATTTACCTGCTTTTGTGGAGCTGTATATGGTCTCTCCAACATTTCCTTTGAATCCCACCACACTCCCTGTAGTAACGATGCATCTTTCCTCCTCCCTCCCCCTATAAATTCTGTGGTATATTTTCATGGGCAGAACACTTCCTTATACTGCTGATTTACCTGCTTTTGTAGAGCTGTATACTGTCTACCCAACATTTCCTTCGAACCCTACCACACTCCCTGTATTGATGATGCATTCTTCCTCCTCCCTCCCCCTATAAATTCTGTGGTATATTCCAGGGTTTTCAATATGTTTTCATATAGCTGGCACCTTCTGCAAAGTAGCTGGAGAATAACATCAAAATCTTCCCATTTCATACTGTTTTCAATAGAGATTTTTACTTTGTCTTCATAAAACAGCCAGCACAAATGACTAGAGTAGATGGCAAATTTTGCTGGCTGCCGGCTGTTATTGAAAACCCTGATATTCTCATGGGCAGAACACTTCATTATACTCTGCTGATTTACCTGCTTTTGTGGAGCTGCGTACAGTCTGCCCAACATTTCCTTCGAGTCCTACTACACTCCCTATATTGACAATGCAAAAAACTTATCTAATGGTGACTCCCCTTAGGGGCTTTTCAGCACCATGGTGTAAATTATTAAATCATAATAAATGGAAATTAACTGGGTTAAAAACCCATCTGGCAGGGAGGCTGGCCAGAAGGCTATTTACACCAGCGTGACTGGCAGGCAGAGGACTCAAACTCGGAACCTCCGGGTTTCGAGACAACTCTTTAAACCGCTCGGCCACGCTGCCTCCCTTTAGGGTTAAAGGGAGGCACCACTCCTTCTCCCTCCCCCTATAAATTCTGTGGTATATTCTCATGGGCAGAACACTTCCTTATACTGCTGATTTACCTGCTTTTGTGGAGCTGTATACGGTCTGCCCAACATTTCCTTTGAGTCCTACTACACTCCCTATGTTAACGATGCATCCTTCCCTCCGCTGCAGCATGGATTTCAGTGCAGCTTGTGAAGTGTAAATTGGTCCAAGTAGGTTTGTCGCTATCTGATTCTGCATATCACGTGACTTTGCTCTCAAAAGAAGCGAATCCTTGTTTATTCCTGCAGCATTCACAAGAATATTCACAGCTCCAATACTCGAATGTATTTCCGAAAAAGTTCTTTTTACTTCTTCCTCCTTGCCTACATCGCACGGAATACCTACGTGACGGAAGGATTCCAACGCCAATGGCGGCAGTGTTTCTGCCGTTTGAATTGCAGTGTTTCCATTCCGTCCTAACACGACTACTTTTCCTCCACGGCTGGCGAGAATTTCACACACAGCCCTTCCGATTCCTCTAGAACCTCCACAAACGACGCACAACTTTCCAGCGATTCGAGACATATCGATTAACTTCCTTACATGAAATATAAAAATGCTAAAATGTTAAACGTAGTTTCCTCAGACACTTGTACAGTTGCTTGTGCACAAAGAACTCATTCAAGTTTCAGCTTCTTTCAATCGCCTTTTTTCAGCTCGATTAAAACGTGCCCTATATAATTCTTATTATCTTCGATGCAATTCGCTTTGAAAAATCACCAAAGCTTGACAGATTATTCGATTTTGCCAGGCGTTCCTCGCAGCGTCGATCCCAGACCCTTTCTTGATTCGATCACCCGTACCATTCTTCTATCGAGCGGAAACGGGAAACAAATCGACCCCACCTCAGGAAAAGATAAGAATTGTTATGAAATAAAGTATTGTTCTGTGTTGCTTTGGTTGTGGTTTTAGTGCGATTCGTCGCGGTATTTGCTGGCTAGGCAAAATTAGTTATTCTCACCTTATTTTTCAAACAGGAGGGGGTGTTTATTTACTACAAAATACTTGTTGTAAGGCTGCATCATCCTTGACCTAAGTTAATTATTTCATTTCACCTAATTTAAATTATAATTATTAATACTTTTTTGCTTTCTCTAAAACGAATTTCATATTTTATAATTAACATATGGTGGGGCTCCAGACTCGATTAGTCTCCATTAGCCATCCTATTATATTTATCTCTTCCTTTGTTTATTTGTAATATTTTAATTAAGAGGACAAATAAAGAAATTGCTGCTGTTGTTGTTGTTGTTGTTACAGAACATGAGTATGATCAGTGGCTGTGTATCTTTTAAAGTTTTTAATATTCAGTTTTCCGTTTTTGGGCCGTTTTAATATCTCAGGGCGCGCCACCCGGGAGTCGACGGGGGATGGGACGACATCACCAGAAACTGTTACAACACGGGATTTCTCTGGGCAATCAGACGAGAACCTGCGCTTTGTCCGTGCTGAACTGTGATCGTGAAAACTGGAAAACTTTGTAGAAAATGTGCAATCGAACTGACCATTGCTTGGTTCTATTTAACTCATCAAACTAATTTTATTTATTCTCAGGACACCGGACAGATATGACCTTCTTCTTTTTGTCAAGGCTGTATCTGATGGAACTGAGAGTTTTGCGTGACAACTTTTAAATTACATACTAAAATATGCAGAAGAATGAGAAGATTGACTTTCAAAGTGGGGGGTCGGGTATGAGGTAGATAAACATGATTTAAGAAAAAGGGGGAAAATAGGAGATGTAAACTGAATTATATATTTCTAAGATGAAAAAGGCGATCAGTTCCTACCAAACTTTATACGACCTTTATGAGCACTTCATAATACGCCCATTCTGATTGGATGACAATTCACCCAGAACAAAAAAGTAGTAATTCCCTAGTCATTTTTTGTTGACTATTGACATTGTATAGAGACTTGAATGGCTGTGGCAGACTTGCGCTAACATTAAAAGGCCTTTAATATGTATACAAGGCCGGCACTGGAATCATTCCATCTAATACCCCTTGACACATGTGTGAATCATTTCAAACTTATTCGTTGGCTTGCTTCTGGACTCATCGCTGCAGTGGACTTGGAAAGAGGTTTGTAATAACGTACAAATATAGATACTGCCTTCATGTGTCGTTTAGTCGTGTCTGCTGTTACGGTTCGGACAGCTGGCACATCCACCTAAACTAACCAGCGGTATATATTAGATTACTCGTTTTTCAGATAGCGTATAAGCTGAAATGGACCTTTCCAAGGGTACCCAGGAAGAAATCTAGAGCTACTCAATAAAATTGTCGGAAAAGTTTCTAAGCGATAAAGAATTATTGGGACTGACCAAGTCTGCTAGAGTAGTGTATTGTCATTTCTCGGGTTATGGTGCAGATTTGAAAATTTTGTTTCACGGTTATCGTTAGCGTATTCATACTCGTAGTCAAAAATAGAGGAAATGTGGTTCTTCTTAAACTTTTGTTTAAAATATTATTACTAAGATAAATTTAGTTGCAGAATTACTGAGGGCCAGTTGAAGCATTCTACAGCATAATTGAAAAATATTATTTCCAATGGTATTTTATGAAGTCACACGTAACTTGTGAAACTATGAAAAATACATCCTTAGCAACGGCGCTTAGAAATCGTCAACGAAAAAAAATCCCTGTAACCAAAACAGCCTGATATCTCAACGAAAGCGTCCTGTTTGCACTGGAAGGATTAACCACATTAAACAGTGTTAAAATAAGATATTTTTGATATAATGTTTATCAGTGCACAAATCTGTGGGTCAGATCCTAGAATTTAATCAGGAGGTTTGAGTTAGCATAAAGAATTTAATAGTTAGTTAAGCTTTTGAAGAACGTATGTTTATCAATACAGTAAACACTGGCAGCATTAACAGTTTGCTGCAGTATGAGCCGGGAAAGTTCCAAACCGCTATAGGTAGAATAAACGTTTTGCCCCTGTCCTTTCCCTTTCAAATCAGTCTTGAACTAATTCTAGTTACGTGGTAACTGTGGAATGTTCTACAGACAGTTCCACTGTTTCAATGGTGTATGACTGCTATTCGTGGTCATTCGAAGTTTGTTTGCAGACTACATGACGTAAAAACATGATTTAGGGTCATGAATAACATTTTCGATTCCCTTACAGATGGAATAGGTTTCCGCTAAGCTGCGAATGTTTGCACTGATGAAGATGTCTTTTACTAAACACAGCTAATTTTTTAAAATGTAGATAGTTAATGCGGAAATACCATGACAGTTAAACTGAAGTAAACTCTTCCACAAAACAAAGAAAAGTATCCTCATACATTTTGCCAATATTTTAATTTGTGGAGAACTGGGAAAAAAATGCACATTACTTATTTGTTCGCCAGTACAACAGACAGGAGTTATTGTTACGGAATTTTGCACTCTGATATAACTCAGTTTTGGTTGCTTTCTAAAGCCATTTGGTACAGATTAGCATTACTCCGCCTTTCGGGCTCTCTCATATTCACCCTGGATGTGTGATCAGTGTTTCAGACTTCAAAACTTACTTCGCCAGCAACTAACTTGCAAAAAATGGATAAAGTTATTTTTCCAATCTATGTTACTAACGGGGCTGGCAAGTCTAACAAAGGTTGTTTGAATAGTAGAATACTCCTTTGAATTTTTAGCCGTGTCCCGAGCTTTCTGATCTATGTCCTAACAAGAATCTAATTTGATTATCATTCCCGATTCCCGACATGTCGATAAAATTCCCGACAAAACTGAATAGACGATATTCCCAAAACAGCTGTTGTTAGAATTGTAACTCCCCGTTTACTAGTTTTCTTGTTGGAACGCCTGACAATAGTGAACGGTAGCTTCACTCTTAGTTCCATATCTCTTGGCTCCGTGACTTCTCTAGAATCGAGATGACTCAAACACGATGAAAGTTTGTTCAGTCTTAAGTAGGCCGTAACACATGCATTTAATACAGTACGGTTTACGGGGATCTCTTAACCAACAGTCTGAGATCCCACTGACTGAGTT
>JANVCK010298373.1:0-14166 GCA_026546655.1 Epizoanthus illoricatus
ACGGCGAAAAACATAACATATCAACTTTTAGTTGATCAATCCCATCATTTGGCCTACTCGCCGACGTAGAAAACATAATTGTTTTAAAAACTGGTCTACCAGAGTTTGAAATGTATGGCCCGTGTGCACGTGGCTCGGCGTTTTCGTCGTTGAGAATGTGGAAACGATCTGGAAGGCCGAGATATGCAGGCAATTTGAAATGTAGATCCTAATTGTGCAGAAGAATAGTCTAGTCTGGCACTTTTATAATAATTGGTGATGTGTTCTGACACAAATGCTTTTCATTTACTCTAAAAATGTTCAAATGTTCTATTTTTAACCTTAAGATCATTCTGGAAGCAGTGCGAGGAATTGATTTCCGAGGGGACATCGCAGTGGATGATGTCTTTTTCAAGGAGCGTGCCTGTGATTCCACTGGTTCCATCCCCACCCCCACCCCCACTGTTCCCACCGAGAGTGCCACCGAGACTTGTAACTTTGACACAAACCAGTGTGGCTGGAAAAACGACGCAAGTGATTACAACTGGTTGAGACACGCTGGTGATACACCGACGGCGAACACTGGGCCAGCGGCTGATCACACCACCGGTACCAGTTCATCATTCTCGTACCCAGAGCCTTGCTCGCTCTTCTAACAGTGCCCACGTTATGTCATCCAGCGGTATTTGTAGTCGATCAAAGGTTCTGGTTTACTCCACGACTATCTCTTCAAGATCTTGAAGAAATACTTAAACCACGAAAACCAACCACTTTCTCTCGGTAAATTTGATACAAACGAGAGACCCCAATTTCAGTGTTGACCAGTGTTCACGAGGCTTGCCAACCGTTATCGTTACATCAAGGTTTGTGGTGGTTATTCTGTGATTTCTGAAGGTCGCTGAACTTCAGCCCCGACTTCAACCGCCATTTTTGTTTTGTTGGCATTGTAATTTCAGCCAATCACGGACCTTTATTTTCTGAGAAAAACCAGAGCCTCTGATCGACTACAAATACCGCTGGATAACATAAGTTAACGTGGGCACTGCTAGAAGAGCGAGAAAGGCTCTAGGAACAAGAATGTAAATAGGAATGCAACTTAGGCAGATCCAGGAACTCGGAGGGGACTGGATTTGGGGCCAAAGGGTCTGCCTTAGAAAAATAGCAATTTTGTAAGTGAAATGACAAGGGGGAGGGTATGGCCCCCTCAGCCCCCCTCTCCCACACACACACACACAAAATACACCCCTGAATAAGTTATTACCTTGCTGTTGCGTGTTGACATAAGGAATTTGTACCCCGTCCATCCACTCGCAATCTTCAACCAGGTCGGAGGCCACAAGTGCGGGAAAACATTTCACCATGTATCCTGCAAGTTCCTCCGCCAACCGAAATTCTGCACAGTTCCGTTCCAGCATGTCTAATATGGTCTCTCCTTTGCTGTTTACTTCCTTCAGGAAGCCGACCAGTAAACCTTCTTTGAATCTCGCTACGTCTCTCCACTCTGTCATTCTATCAACAATCACTTCAACGCAACCTTTAAAGAAAATCAGACTTGACCGTGCCGAATCATGTTGGTGTGCATTTGAAGAATCTCGAAGCTCATTTAGTGTTTTTATAACGAACTCCACAAGTAACTGCAGAATGTTATTGCCTTCTCTGTCTTTCATGAATAAAATTCTGGGTTCTTTATCACTAAGCAATTGTAACTGTGTGGCGAAACAAGAGACAAACTGGTTGTTGGTTCGCGGCCATCCGCGTCGTTTTTCCCGCCTGACCGTATGGAATACCCGTACAACAGAAAACAACGCGTTGTCACCGTTGTCGGAAGTAACAGTCGGGTCGAAACCGAACTCCAAAAAGTACAATAAGGCTTTTTGCTTTTGAAGAACGCATGTCAAATGAATCAGTGGCAGCTGCAACAAAGCCTCCCCGTCGGGGACCGTACTGTTCGCATCAGAAACTGTGTTACACCACCGAATCATGCCCTCGTCAAATTCTGTAAATTTTTTCCGCCAGTGGACAAGATGAGAAAGCGAGGAATTCTCTTTGGCACATCGGTAGTTATTTGTGTCGTCAATCGCAAGAACTAGTTCGTGATGAACGATCTGACAACCGATCTTGCACAAAGCAGTATGTTCGAGGTTGTACTGTTCGGCATCGCTGTCGTCGTTAGAAGGGGGAACCACAATGTCCTCCGGAGCTGTCGATCGCCGGGTTTTCACCATGTCTGTGTCTCCAAGAAACCGTTGATGACTTCTTCGGTACCCAATATTATTCTAACAACCACAGAGTTCTAGTTCTGTGTGATCTTGGATCATGGATCATATCCAAAATAAAGTAAATTTCAACCTCATCCCCAGGGTCTTCTCGGTATTCAATATGGCCGTCACCTCGTTCCCAGGGCCATCCGCGCGCCAAAGCCTTTGTCCGGCCAACTCCCAGGGCCATCCGCGCGCCAAAGCCCCCGACAAATGACCTCTATCCGTTGTTTGGGTTGCCTGTGGGATTTGATCTATTTTCGACAAATGATGTAACGTCGAAACTGAAGAATCGAGAAAAGAACTTCCGGTGTCAGACTTTTAGTACAACTACAAAGTACAAGGCGTACAGTTTCGAGGCTGGTTGAAGTACTCGTTTATTTTTCTACTATCCCAAAGGCAAAGACGCTACGGCTGGCTGGAAATGGCGACATCCCAATCTTACATCGATTTTACTTCACTTCCCGAGGTTGTTGCTGAGAAAATAGCTACTTTTCTGGACGGCGGAGATCTACTAAATCTCGGATATACTTGCAAGTTTTGGTACAGCATAGCACAGATAAACCACGTCTGGATGAACTTGGTAGAAAGAAGATTTGGCAAACAAGAAGCGACGGGAAATGCCACTGACTGCTACAAACAACTTTATATGAAGTTAGCTTCTGCCAAGAAACCAGCCACTGATTTTTATGTGCTGCACTTGTTTAATCGGCCAGGATATGGCGGGGACTACTACCTAGAAAAAGTTGAAGACCCAGAGAGTAGGTCGCGTGAAGTTATTCAACTGAATACAGTTTGCTGGATCCAGATTAATGCTTATTATCATGGCGTGATTCCAGGAAGATACCGGTTGATTTGGAGGATGAAACTTGCCAATGCCTATCTCGGCAGCAAAGACGTTGAATTCCGCGCCCGACCGGAGGAATTCTGTGGTAGTGAAGTGTGCACCAAGTGGGGAAATGCAGACTTCACAGAGGCAGAGAGAAAGTATGGAAGCGGTCAGTGGTTTGAGGCAGTTATGGGGGAATTCAACGTGACGTCTATGTGCAAGGTGTATGTGGAAATAAAAAGACATCATGGTAGCTGGTGCGGGGGAATAAGTTGGGACTATGTAGAACTCAGACCCTCACAAACAACTCCAAAGAATTCTTAGAAAGGAAGGATCGAGGAAAGGCAAAGCGCAACAAGGAAGCCCAGAGCTAATTATCGCAAGACCAGAGCTGCCAAGAAAAGATAAATTATCACGGAAACCAATGTACATTTACAGCCAAATTATAGCTATAGTTTCAACTTGTGTTTTTCACTTTCCCCTTCTGCTTTTTGCCTTCAGTTTTCCTTCATGTAAATTTCTGCACCATTTTTTTTGGGGGGGGGGTGTATGCGGGAGGGGTGTTTATTTCTAAATTCTAAAATTCAAATACACGAAACAAATCAATTTTTATCCTTGCATGCTACATACAGGGGCGGATCCAGAAATTTCAGAAAGAGGAGGCCGGCCCGAACCGAACATTTAGAAAAGGGGAGGGCAGCAGAAAGGCATGTCTGGAGTCCTTCTGCTGCATTCTTGTTATAAAACTTTTGTTAGTGTGCTGACAAAAGGGGGAAGGGCTGTGCTCCCCCTCCCTAAATCTTCCCCTGGTATATGTTTTCAAAAATTAACTTTGGTCAGTTATTGTCTATTTGCAATAGAATGTCGAGTACTTGTAAGGGAGGTGTTTAAATCTTTTTTCTAGTTTCAATTAGGGGCTGCGGAAAAATCGATTTGCTGCCACTTAAAGGGGCTGTGTCACGGCTATATTAAACATTTTTGCAATGTATGAAAATCTCCACAAATCAAAGGAAATCTAAAAATAACAGGTCACTATGGTACAAAAACACAAAAGAGATGATGACAAGCCATAAAGGAGCGTGGATGGTTAATATTGGGGAAGATTAAAACGGATTACAAACTCCCAATTTAATTTCAGTAAATACGTTTAACTCATTCGTTGAATTTTTTGTATTATTTTAAAAACTCGATGTTTTCACCAAATTCAGCTAATATAGAATCTTTTTATCATTTCTTGTCGTCCTGTGGGGCTAAAAATTCATTTATCATGACTGTAAATGCTTTTTTCTGACATGACTGGGGCGCATGCGCATTACCGTGACATAGCCCCTTTAATGTCCACTGGACTTTAAGGGCTTACCTCCTCCCGTTCCCTTAACGTCCACTGTTGTTTTCATGTTTAATTACCTTATAGTGGGTGGATAAGTCTTTGCAATAGCGTAATAGATTCTATAAAGTTCAGTATTACAAGTTTGCTTTCCATTTTGTTGGCAAATGTGTGTCAGGGTCCTGGTCATGAATGAATTGTGTGATATTGAAACACTGCTGCTCGCTGCTTTACAGATGCAACAATTTGGCAAATCTCATACGACTTAGCAACATTAGAACTGTGCCTATATTAGAACTGGTATAAATTACAGTACTCATATAATGATGTGTAATCGCTAAGACTGCAAATTATAAAACTTTTTATTTGAAGAAAATCGAGTAAAAGGTAAGAAAATGGCACAAGGTTGAAGCAAAATGTAGATTTGTGAATTCAAAACTATTGAGCCACCTTAAGGGACCTGTGACGTGAAGGTTGCTAAGGAAGTTAATTTTTGCGTTAAGCACACGGTCAATTGTGCCATCTTTATCACAAATACGGCACTTGAAATCATGAATTGAACACGCATGCACCCTCTGATTGGAAGATATTAGGGACCCTAAGCAAATAGGACGGCAACGGCTAGGACGGCAACGGCTACGACGACGGCTGCTGAAATTCTACTTTCTCGTTTTCTTTTTTCCTTTGTGAATTATTAATTCGTTTTTATTGTAACTTGTGTGAAGGAGGGCGAAGTATAGGAAGCCGAAACCCGAGTTTTTAAGCCAAACTAATAGCAGGATATTTTCTATTTCCATTTTCACGTTGTCTACAAGACCCCAGATTTCAGTGCTTTTCACGTCGTATTTCTGAAGACAATGGTGAACAGGTGGTCAGCTTGGCACATTCCAACGTGAAGTTTATTGTATTCTGTAGTTAAAGCTTTTGTTCTCTGCCGTCGTCGTCGACATTGCCGTCGTGGTTGCTTAAGTTGTGAATTTTTACTTCCGGTTCTTTCAAAAGATAATAACTCCATAACAAATGCTCCAGTTTGAGTCAATTATTTTATAATCTACCATTTGAAAATATAAAGAAAAGTATGTTTTCATATTTTTCATTTTCTTCCTTAAAATGTGGAACGCTGCCATATCATTCACCTGCGTCAGACGTCATAAGTCAAAGTGAGAAATTGCAAAGCATGCTTTTGTTACAAATTTTCTTAGAAATGTGTGCAGTCAACTTTAATTTGTTCTCCTTTCATGTTCATTCAAGGCCCATTATTGTTTCAGGTTTAGGCTATGTGATGCTATGCAAGACATCATCAACAGAAAAAAAATTATCTTAAATAATTTGAAGTATCACGTTAACTTTTTTCATGGTGACAGTTGACCAGTTGCTGGGAATCTTTCTTCATTATAATTCCATTTTAGCAACAGTCGATTTCTTGACATCGCAGGTACCTCGACCTTAACACCGGGTTAAAATTTTAACCTGCAGTTTGGTTTTCTTTCTTATAGACCGATTTGGCCTGTCATGTTGGACATATGTAACCGGGTTTCTGAGCTACGTCAACAATAATTTATACTTTATAAGCTCAGACTGGATTACGTATTCCTAGATGAAGAAATTTCAATTTGACATTTGGCCAAGCCAACTTTTGAATAACTGGGCCCAGGTTTTTAAATTATTTTATTACCATGTTTAATTATAGCTTACTCCAATTTTATTTTGACAAAATTACTTTTATTGCTGATTAGTACTACAAAAATATATCATGTACATGTGCAATTAAAATACTCTAATGACTGAAATATTTCACTACTGATGCTTACATGTAAAGGCTCAACACTCTTGCGACAATGAATCACATTGATTTCATTAGTTGTCTCTGTAATTTCACAATATTTTCTTACATAACATGTAGTTTTTGTTGTTTGAATTAATATTACGGATGCATTTTTACCATGTGATTATGGAGGTTTTGTTGTGTTCATATACCATAGATATTTGATTTGATTTGGTTATTAAATGAATACAGTGTTTGTACACTTTTCAAGTTTCTAAATTCCAGGACTTTCCAGGAGCTTTTTAGACATTTTCCTGGAGTTTTCCAGGAGTATTTTGAAGTCAAAAAGCAGGTATATGAAAATAAATTTTCCAGCAATTTTGTTTTGAAAGAAGAAAATGATATATTTTTCCCACAGTCAGCTGGGTTTACTTGATTTTCCTGGACTTTTCTATGACTTTTCCTGGAGTTTTCAGAAAAAAAATTTCCAGGAGTTTCCAGGAAGAAAAATTCCAGGAGTTTCCAGAAGGCATTATAGATCTCTTGTGTAACTGGGAAGATTTTGTTGCGACTGACTGGATTCAAAATGGATGAAAATTGCTATCCTAAGGTCCTAGAGGCCAGTCACAATTTTCAACACTTTTGTATGGATAAGAGACTGCGAAAAATCTTTACAGACCTGCCAAGTGTCCTGCATCTAGCATGAAAGTCCCACATTCAACTATTTTTCCTGCTGTCTCACATGCATAACGTTTAAAAATCTCCTTATTAGGTCACACGTCATTTCCACCAATAATTATTATAACTCCTTTCCCCTCAAGCATTACATAATATTGTCAATCACTTCCTTTCTAACAGTTTCTATTTTTATGCTTTCTGTACAAGGTTTTAAAACATTTGATCAATCACATAATTGGTGTGACGTATTGGATCAACCATCTGAAAGTGTAATATTATCTAAATTAATTTAAAAAGGCAACTTGGGAGTACATGATTGTATAACAAAGAACATTCCTCTGCAAAGAGCAGCAAATAATAGCATTGAGACTCACGTGAATGTGCAGAATATAAACCCATGATCCAAACCCAACCTGTAGTGTCCCTGATTGATGTCAGTAAAACTTGGCAGGTCTGTCTTTATCATTATCATTACTGTTATCAATTTCTGATATGGATTGGAGACATGGCACTTCTTTGAAAATTAAAAGTTTTATAGAATAAAAACAATAGACCAGTTTTGTATTCACAATTGCTGCCGATTTCAATGACTACAGACTCGTTTTTACCATGTTAGGCTCAATTTGGTGTCAAATATTCATAAATACCAACGGAGATATGAGCTAGATTTACAATTCTGGGTATTGTTGGAGGTGCGGCTTCTACTCCTTCTTGCTTGCATTTGTGAATATTTAACACCTTAAGTCAAGGCTAACACTGTAAAAATGATTCTGTAGTCATTGTAATCAGCAGCAACTGCAAAATAATATTAATGAACTCTGAGTCAAGATAATTTTTTTATTAAAATAATGCCCCTTTTGAAGAAGCATTAATCGCTTAACATGACATAATTTTTAACTAAGTGTGGAAATTTAAAACATACATACATGTACGGTAGCTGCCCTAATGGCTTTTAACCCTGTTTCATTAAAATGTTGACCCTAAAATAGTTGCAAAACATAGTCGGTGGCATGTAACTGTTCTAGTCACCACTTAGTGACAGTGTTCGTAAATATCTACAATTTTGTGTAACTTCCAACCAAACACGAAGTATCCAAATCCAGCCCCTAGTACCAGTGCTATGCACAGATATCCATTGTACGTCATGAAGACCAACATCAGGAAATAGCTCATGGTGATCTGCAACATGTGCAGAAATGTCTGCAGCAAATGAGGCCAGTTGAGGAGTCTTGACCTATAACAGAAAGAACAGTTACATGTATTAGCACTCAATAGTCACTAGTGGTGACTGGAACAGTTACATGTACATAGTAGAGCCATTCGGCTGTGAGAAACATTACATTTTACAAGTGTCTTAGGTACTTTAGCTTCTATATGTCATATTTGCAAGTAAAAACAAAAAGTCTGAACTCATGCTCTGGGCAAAAATCATCATCTTAAAATAAGAATGGCCCTCAAATAAGCCTGCCCCCCCAGGCTAATGTTTTTAAAAGCTCCCGAGGCAATTATTTGAGGAAATATGGTAATGCAACACAATGCTACTTACACACACAAAAGACAGCACTGCATATGCTGCCATTGACAGTGCTACAGATCTTCTGACACTTCTTTGACACATTTTTAACAAACATCATATTTATGTCACTAATATTCCAGAACTGTATACTTTAAGACTGCCAGTAAGCTCAACATAACAATGGGAATAATTTCTAAAACTCAGTTAATTTCAACAAAGTGACATTACCTGGGTAATGTTCCTTTACTCTCTGTTATAACAGCTGTCTGCGACGGAGTAGGTGCATACACTTTTGTATCGAGGTTTACACTGACAACTACACTGTATCTTCTCTTCAGGGTTTCTCGTAACACTTTCAGACCTTCGTAAAGTGCTGCAAGTATAAATATGGCAATGCAAGAGCCAACCATACCTGGAATAGAATTTGGCAGTTGTTACAGATGAGAATTAAATGAAAGAATTATAATAAATAACACAAAATTATTTTAGCTGATAGCCCAACAAGTCTCCATTCTTCCACGACATTAAGCCTTGGCCAAATGGACTTGCAAGTCAATGCAAGTCAACACAAGTTTTAGCCTAAATCATAGTACATAGGTTGTCCATGGATAACAATAAAAAATTAAACACTAAATCATGAATCACAGCAAAACTATCTTTATACTGTTCTTCAAAGTACAATATTTGGATATATACACACCTGCAACAGTATTGATATTCCAGTTCTCAAACAATATGATAACTTCTGTGCTAAGGTAGAAAAACATCTGCAATTCAAACAACTTAATTACCAGCTACCCAAATCCACTTTCTACTATAAGCACTAAATCATCTCAAATAATTATTATTAAAATTATTTTTAAAATATGAGTTGGTCCGTAATACAACACTTCTACTCGCTCTTCAAGAGATTCAGAATGAAGAGAGGGTCATTGGGGGTGCCCTAAATTGCAATACCGTGAATGAAAATCAGCAGGAACTGGAGAAAAATCAGCAAAAACTGCAATACCATGCTGAAAATTTATAGAACAGCATACCACAGGCTGGACAAAACTACAATACTGCACCACATACTGAATCAAAATTACCAAAAATCCGTGTGAAAATTGGTCCAAAACCAACAAATTAAAATGCAAATTAATGTAAATTAGATTCTGAAATATGTCATTCTAAATGGTTGAGATAGGAATTATTTGCATTTTGTGCAATTCCGCACCTCACTCGACATTCATGTATGATAAGTTGGAAGAATGAATGCTGTTGATCAATTGCAAGAGGTGGATAGCATCTTTTAAAATTTAAAAATAGCAGCTTTCTACTTATATTGAGATACTCTGTCCTTATCCACTAGGTAACTTATCTACTTTTTGAACAACCAGGATCTCCTACAGAACCTTTACAATAACAAAAGACCTTGAATGACTTGAATTTGCTATTAAAAATTCAGCTTAAATATTGTTGAACTCATAATACACAATTATATTTCAAAAATACTTGATGCAGAAAAAGTATTGTTATTAAAATTTACCACTTATGGAAGAGAATAGTGTCTGGTTTAAAATTGTCACCTTCAGATATATTGGCCAACATATTATACTTGAATTTCAATATCACAAAATCAATGATATTATAAACCAAAGCAATATATTGTCATACCGTACATTACTTGCACGCCAACGAAATACCCTAATATTTTTATTGTGGCTTTAGAACACTATAAAGAATAATTACATGTAAATTTACCAATTACGATTTATGTTCAGTTCCTTTCAATAGTATAAACATGTGAGTAACTTTGGGTAATTCTTTAAGAAAAATAAAGCCGAACTAGAGCAAACTTGTACACACATGACTTATCACTCACAACCGAGAATCACTCAGCAACCGACTTTTTTAGAATCATCATGAGGTACAAGAAAAGAACCATGATCACACTACTTTAAATTTTGACAATTAGAAAACCAAACAGACATCATGGCTACATGAATCCATAAATCGATTATGTTGAAAGTAGGCATTCTATCAGTTAACAAGAATACGTTTCAGTTTATATACAAATTCAAAATCCCCGGGAAAAAAATCGACAGTTTCTCAACTGATAAAATATTCATACGACTCGCAAAACCGACAGACAAAATAAACTGAACTGCAAGTTGATCATTCAGTCGCTACAAGCTACGCCTTAGAAACCAGTCAAACTTCAAGAATGGAAACTTCTGCCACGTTCAAATTAAGTTCTGTTTCATCTGACTAGCACAAAGTTGGGCTGTCGTATCAAAAAAAGCAACTAGTAACATCTGATATACCAACAGAAAAGATCAATGAGCGAAAGGCACCAAATCTATATTACATTCTAAAATAAGAGGCAAAGATTATCTGCTGCAATAACTATACTCTAAGGACTGCGACCAAGAGTACTGCTTCTGAAAACCTTTATTGCCTAGCAGAAAGATACCTGCATTCCGTGGTTCACAGAACCGTTCGTGTTGTGATGATTCATCGGATGAGTCATGTGGGAGCTGTGATGAGGCATCGCCGTGGTCATGTTAGACATATTGTGCATCGTGCCCATAGAACCGTGAGAATGGCCCCCACTCATAGTCGAAACTGTTCTGTGAAGAAGGTACTATCCTAAAAACGTTTCTAAGAAAAAAATGCGACGGAGATTTGCTGTCAGTCCTCTTGACGAAAAACAAATAAATTTTTGTGCCCTCGATCTCCCACGCAGCTTTGTTACGATCGAGTGATCACCTTCCTGTCAAGTTTATATCCTTAAACCCAGTCTCCTTGGCAGTGACCGCGATCATTTCTTTGCGCTGTCGCATGTTCAAGATGTCATAACGTTCGTTTTTAAAAAAATATATTATGAAGAATAGAGTAGGCGAAAAAGTCGGTTCGTATCTTTTTCTTATCATTTCTTCCCAGAAATCATAGTTTATTCTATTGAAACGTGCCCATTAAAAATGAAGTTGAGTGCGTACGTCTGGCATATTTTAAAAAAGATGTATCAAATTTCACATTTACGCGGCTTTATATTCGGCAGAAATGAAAACGCACATTATTTGTCAAATTCAACAGATCTTGGTTGTGGAGTTCCAACTTCCAACCATGTAATTTCGGTCCTTTAACATTTATACGAAATTATAAATTAGCACACTGTTTGTATCAGTGAATCAGACACGAAAAAAATTGACGTTTGAAAATGAGTCGATATTTAACCTCATAATCTGGCACAGATGATCGAATATTATTCCCCCAGCTATCAGATCTAAACGTCAAATTTCTCGGCCGCAACGTGTTCTAAAAGGTGCCCAGTGCAAGGCCATCTCGTTGCCAGGACATACTGAGTATGTACTAGTATCTTTGGTGCGTCATTTCCGCCATTTTTCCGTTCCAGCTGTCATAAAACAATGAAACAGTTTTTTGTTAATATGGAAATCCTTCCTCGCTTCTAAACAATAAAACATTCAGCTAGTTTATGCAGTTATTCATCAAAGTTTCTTCCGAAAATATGTTACATGCAAGTATCAAATGTTTTTCCATTTCTAAATAGATTATAGTCTGTATAGAGCCAGTTCTAATTCCTTGAACAAGCAACTACAGTAGCCAGTACTAGTAGTTCTAAATATTTTAAATTTTAGTCTCTATGAAACTTAGTTATATGAAAATTTACTGAAACAGCATATCGAATTGAAGTAGGTCAGGTTCGCAATTCGGTTAAGGTATTTTTTACTGATGACAGGGAAAGAAGGCAGATTCAGAGAAGCCGATGGCTTCTTTGAAAACATAAACCAGCATAGCCGTATATAAATTACAATCCTGGAAAGATCGTTAGAATTACATTCAGTTGCGTTTTCAGTTGCGTCAAAAACTTTACTGTTTTGGCTAAACTGAGACGTGGACCATCACTGAGTGTAATAACAAAATAAAGATGTTCAAATAAAAGGAATTGAAAAATAAATAAAGTTTTTCGTAGTATATAAATTCAGATTAACAGCATTTTTCTGATATCAGATGATTGCGATGGCAAATATAATGTATCGACCTAGTGCTCAAAATTTCTTTTTTTCGCTCCTGTTCCGTACCGATTTCCAGTGATAAGAACTTTCGTGAAATTTGTTTATAATGGGACAATATAGTGACCGAGTGACTATTAAGTCTTCAAAACATCTTACAAGTTAAATTATATACATACCGGGTGTAACATTTTGTCTCGTTGACTTTGTCAAAGCAGATTGCTATAGTATGAGGGTTCACAAAAGGTGTTTCGGGATAAGAGATTTGGCTTGAGCAGTATTTTGACGACGAAAAGAAGTGATCCGAAAGCAAATGGCGTGAGTGGAATTTTGGGTTTTAAAACTAGATCGGTAAAGCAACTGCTGGTTGCCTATCGCAGAATGACTTGCTTGAAGAAAAAACTAATCGTGATCTGTTTTAGAATCCTTTTGTGACCCCTTAATTCTCTGTAGTTATCGCATCATAATTCATACTAGAATATCATTTAATACGTGTATTTACTTTTCGTATTCAGTGAGCTGGTAGCATGGTACTCTGACCGCCAAATGTTTTATCATATCCCCGCACAGTTTCAGTTCAAAGTAAACACGGCTATTTCTTTTATCGATACAGCTGACAAGCCGTTCTATCTTCACAAAATCCCTTTCTTCTTGTGTTTGCTTATCCCCAAGACATCAGAGCCATATTTGTTCCAATGTATATCTTGGTTTGAGTACGGTTTGAACATACACACCTCCAGTGTTGATAGTTGTTTTAAAAGCGCATGCAAGTTATCCGGCTTTATGAAAAAAAAACTCAGAACAAAAGATCTTATATGAAAAATAAAGCAGAGCTATATTCAACTGTCTCGCCAAACAAAGAAGTTATTTAGTCTATTTATGAGATACTTGTTTAAGTTATCGTTTCCGATGGAATATGCTGAATGGCGCTTTGCCGGAAGCAAGAGTTCGAGAAAAGTCAAGTAATCCGACTCATATAAGTTAATAACATACATTCAACAGACTAGCCATTTTCCGCTACAACTGTGAACACTGACTCAGTTCTATCCAGAGGAAAACGTGCCCGACTATTACGACCAACGGTCAGTTGTTCAAAAAGAAAGCACGGATTTCAGTCGCCATAATGAAATAAGTTAAATAAAGTAATTTCACTCACCCTATTTTTGAAATGTGCTCTATCGCATTTAAGTAATTCTTATGTACTTGCCACTTGGCAGTGAAATTCTAGGCAACTTTTTTTTTTTATCTAGTTATCGCTTCAGTATTTGTTTATTCTTCTCTCCAATTTTTCTTTTTCAGTGATCCTGTCAGCATCTTGGTTTGTCCGTCTGTCTGTCTCTCTGTCTGTCTGTCTGTCTCTCTGTCTCTCTGTCTGTCTCTCTGTCTGTCTATTTGTCACAGACTGCCTTTGTTTCTGTCTGGCTAAGTCCCAGCTTCATATTTTTCTGTTTTTGTCTTTATCTTTGCCTTGTGCCTTGCGCTTTTTGTCTTTATCTTCCGATGTTATTGTCTCTTGGCAAAATTGGTTGTAGGGGAACCTTCATGCAATTTATATAGGGCATGTGAAAGGCTCTCCCGGTGGGAAACCGGATACAATTACAAACTGAATCACGAAAATGGGATAAGAAATTATGAAAATTAAAGTTTCCTTCTCACGATTGATTCTTTATAGCCAAATTATTGCTAGACTCGGCTAGACATCTAAGGCTAAAAGGCAAATGAGAGGGCCAGGGAGGGGGAGGGGGAGTGTGGGTGGGGGATTAGCTAGGGGGATGGGAATCTCTTAAAATAGGTTTAT
>JANVCK010298484.1:0-14162 GCA_026546655.1 Epizoanthus illoricatus
ACTACTTTGCAACCTAAGGACAATAGCAGAAACGGACTCTGCATACCAAGATCGCTAATCATGTAACGTTCATGTAACACAACGTCTCGTTTGCTATATATAAATGCAAATTAGTTTTGATTTTATCGTAGTTTTGTATTTTGCTTTTTGTATTATTCACATGTTGACGGATGTTCCAAGAACATATAAGCAAATCCCAAGCGGTGCTGCATGAGAGGCATCAAGAACACAGAGGCATAGTTTGATGACAGAAACTTGAAAACAACAATTAATGGGGAACATCCTGATACAGTTCGTCACTCTTGAAAAAACGTCATTTTTAATCTAAACTGAGCGAGGGCAGAAGAATATATACTACTAAATCTGCACCAGGAATTTTCTCTATCACTAATACCGACAAAGAAATTTTGGTTTTTTTAGTATTTTAAAGTAAACTGGTGTCAACAGAAGGAACAGCATGTGATAAAGCTAGGCGATTTGTGTTTAGAATCGACCATTGGTTGATTCGCTCTCTTAATATCTTTAATAAGTAAACGAAAAACAAAATAAAAAAATAGAAAAATATAATATTTGTATTGTATAATTTACACTCGAAGTTCACTTAAATAAGGAAATGAAACTACATATACAGCGAGGAACATTAACCACAGTTGGAAAAGCTAAACCAGAAATCAGTTCTGTATGGTAATTAAGTGAGCAAAGTGAAATATTTATTAATCAGTGTACCTAGAGCTCCCGTGGGGCCCTTCGGGAGATAACGGGTTATAAAATGAGTGATGGTTCAAAAGTCAGATAAGATACGAACAATATTAAACTATGGCCGACTCTCTTCTGATATCCCAACAATGAAATGCTGCACTTGTTGTTTTTAAATTTGCGTTCTCAGATGAGACTTTAATAACGTTGCAAGACGCCGAATTCTATAATTTGCCGAAGGCAGAATAAAAACGAGACAGTGATAGGGTTTGAATACAGAGCATTGATTCAGTTAGCAATGAGATAAATTGCGGTCGATAACTGTAACCAGAATTCATTTCCTTACACCCAGGAAGCCTTGCGAATTAGCTCAAATCAAATATGTTTCGTCTTAGTATATTTTCACACGAACAACTCTAGTGGTGACAAGTGAGTATGTCGATAGAATTCAAGAACTAGAATTTGGGCAAATCGGAAACAAGGTGAGACGGTTGAATGCCTCAATTAGTTTTCGTTATTATAGTCTGTGAAAAAACACACATATAGAGCAAACAGTTTGGCCATACAACTTAATGAGGGAGACTCGTTATAAGCATCTGGAAGCTATTGAAAATTAGCGGTTTCCCGTTAATCTTATATAGAAAGAAGTTCTGATTGGAATTTTATTTCAGTCGTCTTATTCAGTTTATTCTGAGGATGCAGTAGATAAGTGTAGCTAATGCTGAAAATTCTGCTTTAGTTTGAAAACTTCTGACAATATTTACATGTAATTTAAGCCACAGCTCTTTTATTTAAGTGTAAATTGTTAAAATTCGGTACTTGGGCCAAATGTCTTTCAAATTTAAAAATAATTCAACAAATAGCTGGTTGACTTTGTGGAAAAATGACAAGTTTCCCACGGCTGCCGGATGTTTTTAGCCAGCAATTAATGGGAACAAGTGTCACATGAGGTTCCATTCTGTGTTAGCCTTTCTAACAAAGGAATAATTTGCAAATTTTGGATCGGAGTAATTCTTTCATTATTTATTATTCATATTCCAATTCAAGTTATTGTTGTATCTAAGATTCTAGAAATCAAGATAATCACACAATGTTTTGATTTTCTACAACAAGTTATGCGCGGAAGTTATATAGAAATCTAAAGTTTCCCGATTATGTAGAAAATGTTTGGCTATTTCGAGGCTTTTGTATTAGTATTGCAGAGAAGAAACAAGGATTGAAGAAACTCACTGAACTAAGGTAACTGATAATTTAAAAGCGACAGCTAAAAATATTTGTAACCTTGTTTCAAAACCGCAATCACTGCTACACTACTGACTAAGAAACAATTGTTAGTATTTGTCAAGTTTAAAAGAAGTTTTAGTCTTGTATTCGACAGGTCGAAATTTAAAACTGAAATTCAAAATCGCTATGTGACGCCCAGCACTTCCTCTGTTCGAAACATAAACTATCTGTAGTTCATTTCTACACAGCACTGGTGGACCATTGTCATTGTTTTGATATATATCTTTTTTCTAAGTGTCGTAAGGCAAAGGAAACGGACATGAATCGCACTAAATGTTAAGTAAAATACTGTTCTTGAGGATAGTACACTAAATTAACAAATACTTTATAAAGATTTCTCTAAAGAATGACACTTTTCAATTTCAGATTATCTGCATTGTTGTAGTAAACTCAAAACGATGATTAATTAATGCAGAGCGGAGGGAGTGAAATTCTTGTATTGAAAAGGCGGCTTAGTTGTGTCTTCGATAGAGACGGATAAATAACTATTGGAACTACTGAAGACCTATGGAATTCTCTTGTCTTGTGGCTCGCTAAGTCGTGACTTAATGAGCGCGCGCATTCGTATGTGATAGTTGCTGTACGTACAAGTCGCCTCGTATATCCATGTGTACTTATCATAATAATTGAAAGAGAAAAATTGAAGTTTAATAATGCAAAATAGCTGAGATTTATTCAATTTCTTGAAGGGTTCTTTTTCAGATCATAGCGCTTTTTCTGAGAATATATTAATGGCAACATAACGGTTGTTCATGCTCTTTCCACTTGTTTTTAAGATCAAACTTTCCTTCATAACGATCAAACTATTACTTTGCCTAATCGCTAAGGTTAAAGAAGAGTTGTCTACCATGTCACGCACCCATTGTTGAGGCCTAATGAGATTAGCATTTGGATGAGCTACACTGGCTAACTAGCTATTGAAATTTCAATACCAAAAGCATGTCGTCATGAAGTCTCTGGAGACTAAAGCTGGGAGTAATGAATGATCTTTGTTCGCGCGTCATAACTGCGCGAAAATGCACAAGATATTATTGTTTTGTCGAGAAAGTGAGACAAGTCCTTAACGGATTGAAAGGTTACATTCCTTAGATCAAGCCACAGTTATAGAATAACTCTTTCCTGTTCAAGTAATAACCGGTTCTGGTGCTCTGGTGGTTAGCACTTTCACCTTATGAGTTATATGGTCCGTGTTTGTTGTCGTTAACAAGCTTGTAGAAGTTTACAATGAAACTTCGACAGAAAGAGAGATAACACGGCTTCACTCCCTTCAGCACAATTGCGGACTTGGATGGTTGGTAAGGGTATGTATACTTAGAAAATACATTTAGTGACCATTATTTTGAAAATGATTTACGTTACAGTAAGTGAATGTAACCGAGACTGCGAAAATGTTGGTACTAAATATCAAAACAACAGGCTTGCCCGACCGTGCAGATTACGATTACTTGCCAGATTGAGCTGGGCCCATCCACCCAGCAAACTGTAAAGTGAGATATTCATATATGTAGAGAGAGGGGATATTATTTGTGCTTGCAAATAATCAATGTAGTTATATTTCCTTTAGTTCACAGTGAGTAAAATGGTGCTGTTTATGTCATAGAACATACAATTAAGATGGCATTGGTTAATGTTACTTCAGGTGAAGTTAAAGGTGCTTAGTTTTCAAGAGCTTGTTGTGCAAGTTGGGGTGATGGTAAGATTCAAGAGGAAAATATATTTTGTTAATGTTATTTAGAACTTTCAAAAGTGTAAACATGAGCTCATACTATGAATCACAGCGGTTTGCCTATTCTGTGACTCAAGAAGTTGCATAACAATTATCTCAACACACGTTCACGAACATGGAAATATCTCGTACTTATAAGGTAGATCCGTGTCTGTCGCGTATGACTTTCCGCAGCTACCGAACAATTCATTTTCAGCCCATGGCGTACATCGGATATGTACTACCACTCAGCTACAAGCTGAAGGAGAGTCGATAAGCCACCAAGAATATTGTTTATCTAAGGAAGTTTAATTATTTGGTTTCGTTTCATCAGTCCGCAAATAATGAGGTTTCGCTTTCAAATGTCTTTCGGCCCCACCTTTGCCTTTTGAAGAGGGACCACATCTCTGGAGTTTCCGATCGGAATCATGACAGGAGCACGTATCATTACCAGTTATTATTTTGCAATAGTGCATTTTGACCCAGATATAAATATATAAAAGACATGCGAAAGGATTGTATTATCTGAATATTTTATGTACTTTTAAAGTACATCTGCATTCTTCAGTGTTTATACGCATTTAGTGCTAGATTTCAGTGTTTACATGGCAGTAAAACTAATTGCTTCTGCTGCAATCTAATACGCTATGAAAATAACTTTACACATGATTCTCACTTTGTCTAATTAAGCGACCATGAATAATTATACTTTCCCATGTCATTAGTAAAGCAAAATGACTATTGTATGACAGGATTGTTTGCCTTCCTTGGGGAATGCAGTCAAAACGAACATATTATTATCGGTAAGAAAACTGGTTCGTTCTCATATGAGTAAAAGCAGGCCGCATCTCTTACTCACATACTGAATTCAAATTCAGACTTTACCAACTTGCTTTCTCGGGACGAATTTATTTATGCTTCTTGAAAACAAAACAATTTTACAGGTTTCGTGTCAAACTTAAGATTTCGGCTATTTAGAAAATAATGTAAAATTATCTTTGAATTTCTTTCAAAGTCCTAAAGAGGTTCCGGTAACGGAGGAAAACATTGATAAAAAGGTAGGATAGCAGCGAACAAAACGCCTCAGGTCTATGGAATCTAGGCGCCGTTCAGACTATTTATTAAGTAGAGAGGAGATTAGACCAAACCACATTTTATAGTTTTGTTAAAAGAAATTACATTGGTTTATTAATTACTGATAGCTATCTGTGCCGTTTACTTCTGCCTCGCTTGACGCAAGCTGCAGTCGCATATATAAGTCAACTGTCGACAGACACCGGCACCGAGCATTTTCTAAAATAGTGTTGCTATACAGTTGTATTGTTCAAAAATATAAACACTAAAACAGCGGCGCGGGCATTTTCCCTCCTGTTTTTTACAAAATTATTTCTGAATCCAAGTTGAATAGCGTATATTCAATGGTTAGAGATGATTGCTTTGCCAGGTACTTTTTGGTCTTAGTGACCCGGGTATAAAACCAAAACGTTTGACATTCGTTGACAAGTGCTTCTTGTGTTTGAAGCAGGTCACTTTGCGGCAAATATATATCGTGTAATACTGTAAACCAAAAACGGGTTCAGCGTATTAAAACTTAGTAACATCTGATCATAGTTCCACTTCAACTGACACGGTGTAAACTTGTAAATTTTTGCTTTGTCTTATAAATAAAGCACGTAGTCGTTCCACTGACAAGTCTATCGTGTGTCGGCCCACACACATATCATAGTGGTACAGGCGTACGTGGGAATGTTCACCGATAAAAGGAGTGTTCACCTTTCCTGCCCCATGGCCCACCACACCGGACTTCACACACATATAAGGACCGGAACCCATTTAATACGTCGGTTCATTTGGTGTCATTGTCACCAGACAATGAACTTTAGTTGTAAACACTATTGATAGTGATTAAAGATATGTTTAAGTAGAAATATTGATTTTAGTGATGGCGGGAAGTGGTTACAAAGATAATTACTATTACCAGGGAATTGATTTCATGCAATTTCCATTTGGGTCCGTTATATCATATCATAGAATGAAACACGAACCAAGGGTTTTGCTATAAAATGGATATAAACTGAACAAATGTCTGATAAGAACCGGGGATAAGAGCAACTTTGGATTGGTATTAGATTGCCGCTCCTAATGGAATTGCGAAACTGGTCACTCAAAAGTGAGTTATTTTTAGGCAGGTCCAGTCTGCTATCAGTCGTGTGCTGACGAGACATTCTCTTTGTTTCCTTGTTCCTAGCGCTGAGCTTCTTGTGGTCCATGAAGGAATCTAAGGCAAATTCTGAAGAGAGAGAAATATGCTATAACTAACTACTCAATGGTTGTTTAAGGTAAGTCTCAACATTCGCTAGTCACTGATATATATGTAAAAGTTCATACCACAACTGAAGTACACGCATTCATTCTCTCAGGAGACTAAAAGAGTAACGATGAAGAGATATCAGACAAGAAATATGGAGATGGCCGAAGTTAGGCCAGGCATGTCTGCTTTGAAGTAACAAAGAAAGATTTATATAAACAAATCATGTTTACACGAAAGTTGTGTATCCAAAGCAGTTAAAAGTGCAAATTAGCACTGTTAAAATTTTTTTTAACAAAACAGTTCACGCATTTCCACTTTAAAATCTTGTGTTAATTAGATTACAACACTTAAAC
Organism: Epizoanthus illoricatus; assembly: GCA_026546655.1. Lineage (NCBI taxonomy): Eukaryota > Metazoa > Cnidaria > Anthozoa > Zoantharia > Epizoanthidae > Epizoanthus > Epizoanthus illoricatus. The sequence continues at coordinate 6,350 of JANVCK010298484.1, forward strand.
ATTTTGAGCAGGTTTCGAAACCGGTAAATTCACACACACCATACTCAGTTTACTACTGCATAAGATATCGCAACAAGGCTAAAATAATGTCAGATACAGAGAGAATTTTCTGAAATACAAAGACTGACACTGTATCCAGTATCCTCAGAAAGCTAGGCCCAGGGGCAGATTGTCGGGGCGAGAGAAAATTCGGAGAGACGCGCGACGCGGGGAGAAAAAATTCTCGCGTGAATTTTCCCTCGCCCCGACGATCTGCCCCTGGGTCTCCAAGGATGTGTATCGAGGAAAATTCGCGTTTACTCTAATAACCTTTTCTCTCAGGGCCAAACACAAAGCCGCAATTTTAGTTACAGTATCCTGAATTTGCAAATAACTGAAGTCCAAAAGAATCAATGCCACAAAGATAATATGTACTCATCAAGAGATTTCATTTAGAAGGTAATACTTAGATGTATTTCACTATTTGGAATGTTTTGAAGAAATTTTGGAAGGATATACTCACACACAAGATTCATCCGTTTCTTGAATTTTAATTTGTGCATTTGCAACTCGTGTCCTTTGATGTTTTTGTCATTTCCGTCAACGTCGGTAACACAAGTAGGCTCGAAGATGATTGACATATACGTAATGTGTCGTTTGCATGGAAATATCAGCCTACATGTATCCTCTTTCGTGATTTGTTTAACTCAATATTAATAGTTGTATGAAAAAAAAACTGAAAAGAAAGAAAGTTGACAATATTTCTCTGCTGTTTTTACAGCGCTGTCATAGTTGCTAGTGGGGTGAATTATAAAAGAGAAATTATAGTCCCAGCTTTAGCAACAAAAAACACCGTAGCAAAATGCTCGCAATACGCAAGAATTCAATTTGTTCTTTCAATGAATATAGAATTGAGAAAGCGTAACATTTAATACCAGAATCAAAGAACTAATTTTATAACAAGTCTACATAATTTATAATCTCCCGTGGATTCACAGTTAAACCTGACCTGGTTAGAAAAAGTAAGAAATAGACTATTGAACAAGCCTGGTCACTTTTTGACTCCAAAGGCTGTTAATATTATTATTATTGAAAAATTATTCTGAATAGCAATTGTCTTGAAATTTATAGTATCATAAGTGTCATTCCAAACCCCTGGAAAATTTGCAGACGACAGCATGGAAAAAAGTTAGAAAACGTTTCATAAAAAAATAAGGACATACTAGCAAAGAAGAAAATAACAAAATCTGTTTATACATCTATATCACATTGAAACTGTTGCCTTAGAACCAGTTAAAGTCCAGAGCAGAAGGAGCCGTTAACTCTCGCTTCAAATAAACGATTGGTCGGTATTGTACAAAATATCGTTTTCTTGCACAACACAGACAAATTACAAAGTTCCCAATATAACATTTTACATAAAACAACACTGAAACATACTGACTGACAACTGTTCCTTCTGTCTAACACTCCAGAAACCATAGAACGTCTATTCTGATCCTGTCCAAAAATCCAGCCCTTGTGGGATGCCCTTACAATTGGATCAGAACTCAAACTAGAATTGTAATACAACTTTCTCTTCATACAGTTTTATTTGGACATAAAGAAAATACTTGTAATAATAATGCCATCATCTTTACTATTCTAGTCTTAAAATTCTTTATTTAAGTAATAAAAACAGCTACGAGTGTCTATAAACTGTATTATATAAACACGCCGAAAGTTGTAGAGCACGAGAGAAGTTTCAGAGGAACATGAAATAAGAACCTATTTTAAAAGGACCTAAACAGCCTGATTTATCATGCACTAAACATCAGATATATAAGAACTTTTTTTAGGCCGGACTAGGAAATATGCTGGTTCTTATATGCGGGTTTTACTGTATAGAACAATGACACTTGACCATTCCAGCTTCGTGTTTTGTTCAACGTATTTATTGGTATGGAAACGTAATAATAAACAGCCATTATTTATCTATTCGCCGTACTAATTGATAAACTTTTAAAAGGAGGTGGGGACAGTTAAATTGTGATAAATTGACTAAAAAGAATTATACGAATTATACGCTCTATGCGCTTTACAGTTGACGGTTACACAGACGAACATTTACAGCTATGGATAGTAAAGGGAATTAGAAAGTTTTTTTAAAAAAATGAAAAAAAAAAATATCCACGCGCATACTGCGCGTGCGAACACTTCTAATCTCTAAATAATTCAAGCGTGAACTAAAACCTGTTAGTGTTAACTACATAAAAACCTTCAATTCAAATTCAAATTTCCTTCCTAAATTATCTATGGCCTGCCGTGCCACCTTTTCTATTATTCTTTCTAAGAATGAAAAAGAATGAAAATATCAGTGTTCCACTCGAGCGATAGGTCAACAAAATATGGGACGAAACTTGCAAAGTCCAAGCTAAAACAGAAAAGGTAAGAAAGTTGCTAAACTGATCCTACTGTCCTACTGAGTGCTGTTTACTTTTGAATGCAAAACCCAAATCACTTAAAGTTAAACCAAAAGTCTAATCAAAATAATAATTCTTTTACGTAAAATAATTGTGCTTGTGTATAGACTTCTTCGCATAGGGCACGTTGTCTCATCTCTTGGGGTAGAGTCTATTGTTGTACAAAATTACAAATCCTCATTCGGAAGTAACAAATTAGACTCTCAGAGTGCTTCTAAATTATATACTTTGCATAATGTCGATTTTCTAGCTTACTTTCAGACATTCGTGCATACATGCATATTACGTTATAACTTATATATACTTCGTCGCATAGGGCAAGTTGTCTCATCGGGCATCAACTTCAATTGTCTCATGATCCTCAAGAGCTTGCTAGCACGAGGCGACTCAGGCGAGTTGTCTCCGATGAGGGGGTGGGGGCGGGTGAGGGTTCTGGTCTTGTCCCCTGTCTTTAAAACTAGATCAGACGAGAAGTGCTGCCGAGTAAAATGTGTTTTAATGAGGTGATAACGTTTGATCGTGGGCACATAGGCCCTTGGGCCACCAACTCTCTCATCTCTTGGGGAAGAGTCTTTTGTTGTACAATCTTACAAATCCTCATTCGGAAGTAACAAATTAAACTCTCAGAGTGCTTCTAAGTTATATACTTTGCATAATGTCGATTTTCTAGCTTACTACCAGACATTCGTGCATACATGCATATTATATTTTTAACTGTGAAAAGCTGCCAAATGAGTTTGTTGCGAGATAAGCTACGTCAGATCCGACAATTAGCGGCAGTTTCTGGATCGATTGAGCGTTCGTCAGCTGTCAACGTCAACCACAGGAAACAAGTGATAGTCACAGTTCTGATATATGCTGTCATTTCGTACCTGGATTTCACCGTACAATTTGTATTTCCGACTGTTGATCGAGCAGTTTATTACTGCTGAGATGCGTTTCTCCTGTGTATTAACTTGTTTGCACTGGCAATATCGCCTGTACACACAATCTGTAGTGACATCTTGTATTCATTGAAAGAAGTCCCTATTTTTACTTTCCCATCAAAATATTTATTGTATTTTCTGAATTATGATATTTTGTTGATCAGGTCAAGGTAAAATGCAGTAGTAAATATGGATGTAATTTTGGTCCGACTTTTAATTCCATGCGATCTTTGCATTTATAAATGATCGCTCAGGTTATTCAAATTCTAAGCGAACTTTCTCAGTGCCAACGAAGAAAACAACAGTGGTTTCAAAGTTATTTTAGTAAACTTGTTTGTTCCGTTTGATATCTACACGTACACATTTGACCTAGAAGGTATAAAAGCATGTACAAGTCGATTCCTCAAATCCATTGCATTACATCACGAAGCCTCGGCTCCGAAAAGATGAACAGAGCTATCGTTTTATATTACTTCTTCCTTTTTGACAGAATATTTTATCTCTATGGCAACTTTATCTATAACGTGCCAGCTGCGAAATCCAAGTAGCTAAGAAAAGTCAGTTTATTTTCATGTTTTGAACTCCAATCAAGAAACTTCGAAGCTAACTGAAGTAATTATTTGATATTTCAAGCGCCTATTTGGTTGCACATATCCCAGACGGTAAAATTAAGGGCGAAGCGCAAACAGATGAAAGCGGTTTTAGATTCAAATCGAATCTAAATAGGAGTCTTTGGAAAATGGAAAAAGTAGCCATTGAAGCAAAACCGAAATTTCCTTGGCATCCCTGAGGTTTTGTAATTTCCTTCATTGTTTATGCACTGAATTAACAAACAAAGAAATTCGATTAGCAGCCGTGATTGGGAGTTCAGATAAGAATCACAAACGGAAAGAAAATGCCACTTCCACGAGGAGATTAGTTTTTGCTGCTCTGCGTATTGGCTGCCAGGATCTGAATCAGGAAAAAAATCTGAATTGTGTGAAGTATAAGTACAGATGAGGAGACTAAATATTGCTGTTTAACCTATTTCGACTTTTAACTCTTATCTGAATAGACCAAAACGTATCAGTTATCCTCTCGGGCATTGTGTCAAGGAAAGGTTAATTACTGGATCAGCAGTGGATGAACGGAGCATGTGCAAGAATTGTGATAGCACTCAGTGTTTCATATTCATATTTGATATGTCGTGTGTAGGTAAGTAAGCTGCTTCAATATGGTGTTATGAAACAAGGTCGTTTCCAAGATAAACATGGCTAGCTTTGTTGTGCTGGTTTGTTTACAAACTCATCTAGAAGTGAAGTGAACAGGCAAAGATGGATAAACACGCACTGGCGATCCGAACGTGTGCTTTTAATTGCGTCCTTGCCTGAGAAGCACGTTAGCCGCATGGATAATATTTTTGGACCAGCCCAGGAGTTTTGTTGCCGTATGTGAGTGATACAGGTCCTGGCGCTATTCACGTCTGTGAAATCTGGAAGCTAACTGTCTGCGTCTTCAACCCTTGGTAGGTACCACCAGTAAACAAGAAAACTGAGTAGATTGAAACTAGTTACAAATGGTTAGAATTTTATTCTGCCTGTTAAATTTTATAGAACACGACAGCCTTTGTAGTGCAATTTTGCCACATTTTTGAAGGACCTATTATTTTCATATATATATGGACCGATATCGGTTGAGGGAGAAATTTTTATCTCAGCTGGGTAGCATATGCGAATTAATTAATTTATATAACTTAATTAGATTTCAAAGCCTGTAGAAATGCTTGTTTTGATTCAGACATGTTCTATAAAAGAGGAATGTACATTCAAAACGCTTCAGATTATATTGAGAATCAATCACAGAATTGTGAAACCATCTGCGGGAAAATCCGTAAAGTATGAGTGGCTAATCTCCTAATGGCCCATTTATCACTTTGTTTTCTAACTTGTGTGAAAACTGATAAGTACTTTACTTGTTGATGGCTACAATCCAGCCTCAGAAATGATTGGTTGATTAGTTTCTAAATCGATACATGTACTCACTTGAACTGCACAGCTGTGAAAGATGCCTCATAGAAGGTTAGAATATATATTTAGTTCATTAATAATATATTCTAAACAATCTACTTTGTATTATCTAATAACATTATTTATTTTTATAAGTATTTCATCAGTTCGTGGCAGATCAAATCTAAGAGGACTTTACCAACCTCGGTCTGGCCTGGGGCATACTACATCGTAATAGTTCTTCCATTTTCGCCCCAGGTTTCGCATGCCTGGTCGTGTTCGTTTGAGGAGAAGAACTGGTCGCAAGCGTATGCATGCCTGATTTTTATTTGTTTGTTTTGTTTTTTTACTACAAAGAAAAAAAAGGGGAGTTGTAGATTGAATGCTTCACTTACGCCCGTTTCAAACATCGCATTTTCTGCATCTGACGAATCTCTAATACTAATTAGCTATTTTTAGCACAGCATCAGATTCGGCACAGGTGAAATCGGCCATGTATGAAACGGATCTTACGAATCAATTTATGCCGGATGGAACGACACTTATGCTAACTAAACTCAGATAATTATGAGGAAAACTTTGAATGAAAACAGACAAATATTATGCACGAGAACATACGATCACCTGCTCAAGAAAGGCACAGTACCAGTGGACTATGGTCACACTTCATGATTTGCCTGTGTGTTCAGAGGTTATGTAACATACGCTTGAAGGACGCTCTCAAGACTCAAAGGGTTAATATTAATGTTCGGTCATATTCGTCAAGAAGTTTCATTTGAATTAATTGAAATAGAATGCTGCTTTTGGTCACATTTGTGTTTGTTCATTTGTTGAGATGTCTGGTAGTTTCGACAGCTTGCTCAGTTTTCGTGAGTAATGCCCCCTCAGAACTCAAAGCTGTAATTTTCAATCGTAGCACTATAATTCACTCTGTTGCCACGGCAACCACATTTTGAGTGACAAATTTCAGTCAGAAATGATAACTTAAATTAAATTTAATAACTTTTTTGGTATTTTAGTCTTAAATTGTAGTTTACGTTCAATTACAATTTACATTACAAATCTCATTTCCGAAATTTTGATTAATTTTAATCAATTAGTTGAATTAAGGCGATTTTATGATGTAATAAAAAGTATCCAAGATAGTGGCCTCAATATGTAAGGTGACCGATTTGCGTATCAATATATCCTGCGATTTAGCTAGCTGAATTATTTAGTTTGCAATAGTAAATATAATATTTACCATATTTTAAAAATAATATGATTTGCTAGAATCATCTTTACATTTGTTTCATAAATTCCAAATAAAGGTAACGATTTTGTATAGTTTGTCAATTTTTGGTCTGATGTATGTCCTCAATTCTTGGCTCGTTGGACGGCAGCCTTATCTAGGTATGTCCTCGATTCTTGGCGTTTTGGACGACAGCCTTGTCTGGGTATGGCCTCGATTCTTGGTTTTTTGGACGACAGCATTGTCTAGGTATGTTCTCAATTCAAAGAAAAGAAATTGTTCTCAATTCCTGGCCTTTGAGTTTTGGAAGACAGCATTGTCTAGGCATGGCCTTGATTCTTGGCTTTTTGGACGACAGCCTTGTCTAGTATGGCCTCGATTCTTGGCGTTTTGGACGACAGCCTTGTCTAGTGTGGCCTCGATTCTTGGCTTCTTGGACGACAGCCTTGTCTAGGTATGTTCTCGTCAATTCCTGACCTTTGAGTTTTGGACGACAGCCTTGTCTAGGTATGGCCTCGATTCTTGGCTTCTTGCACGACAGCCTTGTCTAGGTATGTTCTCGTCAATTCCTGGCCTTTGAGTTTAGGACGACAGCCTTGTCTAGGCATGGCCTCGATTCTTGGCTTTTTGGAGAACAGCCTTGTCTAGGTATGTTCTCAATTCCTGGCCTTTGAGTTTTGGACGGCAGCCTCATCTAGGTGTGTCCTCGATTCTTGGCGTTTTGGACGACAGCCTTGTCTAAGTATGGCCTCGATTCTTGGCTTTTTGGACGACAGCCTTTTGCTCTGACGAAGGGCTAGCGCTCGAAACATCAGCTGAGATCTTTCACCCTCACGGCGAAAAACATAACATATCAACTTTCAGTTGATCAATCCCATCACTTTTTGGACGACAGCCTTGTCTAGGTATGTTCTCAATTCCTGGCCTTTGAGTTTTGGACGGAAGCCTTATCTAGGTATGTCCTCGATTCTTGGCGTTTTGGACGACAGCCTTGTCTAGGCATGGCCTCGATTCTTGCATGGAGTTTTGGACGACAGCCTTGTCTAGTATGGCCTCGATTCTTGGCATTTTGGACCGGACAGCCTTGTCTAGGTATGTTCTCGTAAATTCCTGGCCTTTGAGTTTTGGACGACGGCCTTGTCTTGGTATGTCTTCAATTCTTGGGCTTTTGGAGGACAGCCTTGTCTAGGTATGGCCTCGACAGTTGCGTTTTTGTGGACAGTGGGAAAC
>JANVCK010298595.1:0-22921 GCA_026546655.1 Epizoanthus illoricatus
TACTAGTCAAAATTGAAATTTATTAAATCATTAAATGAGCTGTTTTTAAATATTGTTAGTTGCAGTGTAATTCACTCCGCACCGCTTTCGATAGTCGAGTCACTGCTGGTTAAAATGATCCTCGTCAAATACAAGTATAACTATACAGCATGGTCAGTTTAGCAAACTGGAAAGTAGGGCATATTCTTTCATCCGCTCTTGTTCTCAGCCGACAATCGCCAACATATTAATCCACGTACAAGTATCATCTGATTGCCCATTGAATTCTAAGTACTTAGTGACGTACGCGTCTCTCTCTCCTCCATGGCAAATTTCAGCGCTTCCAGTTGCTTTTCCGTAAAGTTTCAATGCCTATTCCCCTCGCCTCATAAGCAAGTGTTTCACAGCGTTAATAAAACTCATAGTTCAGAACTAAGTTCTGCTTGTAAATGTAGATTTGGCGATCGGAATAAACAACCAACGCCAAGAAAACAACATACTCGAGGAAATTGTTTTTGCAAGAGCATGCGCAGTTGGTACGCGACCATCAATCATTGGTTGCGGTCACGTGAAAAAACAACTTTAGCCAGCTAGCTCTCCTCCCCCCCTCTCCCCGAGGAATCTGGGAACGAGGTTGGATTAGCTTGACGCATTCCAGGCCCTGGAGTCGAGTCGGCCCCGGATGTCTGTTCTATCGTTTTGTAAGGGACTGGGTACCAATTTAGATGAGTTAAAGACAAGATGGCGGCCGGGAGGCCTTCGCATCAACACACACACTCGCATTCGCATTCTCAGTCCGTGCAGCGAAGAAAAATATCCGTTTCATTTGTAATTAGAGACGAAGAAGAACGTCGACATAGATCTGGCATCAATGCAATTCAGTTTGATTCGAATACAGGCCGCCTCTTCTCCGCGGGAAGGGACTCCATTATTCGATGCTGGAACATCCAAAATGAGCGAATTAGGGTTTGTGTATAGCATTTCTTCATTTATTATCGTAATTATCTAGGGTAATTTTGCTATGATAACTTGAACTTAAATGCATCTACACATATATCGTTATGTATAGTTTTCGGTAAAAGGAAACGTTAAACGAGAATAAATGAAATAATTTGTAAATCTTTCGAGATGAGTTTATAAACAAAGATTCGGGTAAGCCAGCTTACTTTCTCACCAAGGCAGTACTTTTGTAAATGGATACCAATGGATACAAGTACAAAAATTTATCTAATGCATGATGACACATTTTAAGATTTTAAAACTTTTTATAAGTGGAATATCACATATATTATATCAGTGATTTGAATAACAGTTAAAAACTCACTTTCAGTTTGGCATGTGTCACGTGATTCCTATCAAAACTGTTTTGCATCTTGCTCGAGGTTGTAGTATGCAATGAAAAAAATTGTATGGGAAAGTCAAGTGATGTATTTCCCCTAAATTATGCAAAACTCCAGAGTATATTCTTAGCATGTGGAGAAAAATTACCACACAGTCCATTGGATGTAGCTTCGTAATGAGATGAAAGAGTGAAATTTAGCCCTCAAGCTTAACAGATATCAGAAAAACTCCTATTCTAAAAATCACTGACAAGAATTGGACCCATGACCTTTAGATTAACAATTTACCATGCCACAACCAATGGATTTTATTTATTTATGACGTTTGCTACAGATGGAAGGCAGCAGGAACTCAGGCAAAGGACTTGTGGCCCCTTCTGGGCCTGGCTTCTTCAGTTAGCAAGTCATAAATAAAATACCATGAAAAATACAAATTAATGCAGCAGTGAAAAAGTGCCTATTTACAAAAATAATTTAATAATTTTTAAAACATTATATACAATACTAAGTATAATTATAGTATTAAAGATGTCAAGTGGAGCAGTTGCAGGCTGTATGCCCAACAGGAACATACAGGTAGAGCAATATGATCTAGCACCCCACACAAGTAGCTTGGTGGGTAGAGTATCTGACCAGTAACCAAAGGGTCTTGAGTTCATATCCCGCCAGTAATCCAGCTTCCCATGAGAGTCTCTGTGGCTCAGTAGGTAGAGCATCTGATCGATAATCAGAGGGTCATGGGTTCAATTCCTGCCAGTGACCCAGCTCCCTATGTGAGTCTCTGTAGCTCAGTGGATGGAGCATCTGACCAGTAATCAGAGGGTTATGGGTTCATATCCTGCCAGTGACCCAGCTCCCCATGTGAGTCTCTGTAGCTCAGTGGGTAGAGCATCTGACCGGTAATAAGAGGGTCATGGGTTCAATTCCCGTCAGTGCCCCAGCTCCCCATGTGAGTCTCTGTTGGTCAGTGGGTAGAGCATCAGACCAGTAATCAGACGGTCATGGGTTCAATTCCCGTCAGTGACCCAGCTCCCCATGTGAGTCTGTAGCTCAGTGGGTTCCGTTTCTATTAGTGGCTCAGACTCTTCTGACATCTGTTAAAGGGAACCTCAGCTGAAACACTTAAAATTACTCTTAAATAAAATTTTAGTATTGCCTTAGTCCATATAACAGTTTAAAGTCAATCATTTATTCACAGCTCTAATCAATGCCAAGTGATTTATTTTGCTATTTCTCAGTGCAAATTTCCTGCATGCCACCATCTTAAAATGTGACGTAGTTGTAGCCAGTACCAGGCCCTACTCTAGGTCACTACCTGGACCATTGTATTTCACCAAGAGGGGGGGGGGCCAACACTGGGTACAACTATGCCGTATTTTAAGATGGTGGTGTGGCATGTGAGAAGTTTGAAATGAGAAGTAGGCAAACTAAATTGCTTGGCATCAGCTCTGTCAACAGATTTATTGATTTTAAACTGTCAACTTGGATTAAGGCAATAGTAAAGTTTTATTTGAGACTACATGTAAAGTGTTTTTCAGCTTAGGTTCCCTTTAAACTTGACACATTAACATTCATAAGAAAAATAATAATAATTTTATTTAAGTGCCATGCCTCTTTTGCAGATTTGAATCTACTAATTGAGGGCACTGTAAATAAGGAAAAAGTAACTAATTAAAATTGACATGGTTAAAATTCCCAGCTGGCAAGTGGTGCTCCAGTTGGCTATGTACAAACGTGGCCCAGAGCTAGGCTTGAGCTTGGGACCGCCAGGTTGGAGATCCCCAGTACAAGCACCAACCGGGTTTAAGATCAGAGTAGAGTGGAGACTGGGGTTCAACGCGGGTTCAAGCACCACCCCACTGGGTCATGCTTACTATGCCACATGTTCTCATTTTGTTACATGTACGTTTCCAAACTTTATAACTTGGATTATGATTTCTCTAATTCTTATTGTTGCGTTATGTTTCAGGATCCTTACCTTATGCCACTGGAGCACCACACTGATTGGGTGAATGACATCATTCTCTGCCGCAATGGCCGGACATGTAAGTACAATTATAATTGTTTTCATCTAAGCATGGGCACCTGCTTCAAAAACATGTTCTAATTAGATATTTGAACAAGTAATATTGGTCTGTGTGAAGAGCTGAGATAGTTCAAAGTTTTCTGGCTATTAGCAATATACAGCACTATAAACAGTCTTATCCACACAAATGTACCTCAACAAGCTAAGTCCACTTAACCACAAAATGTGTGTTAATCATCATGAAAACATTGAATTTTGTCAGACATTTTAAATGTGTTTGGTACCCTGGGCAGGATGGGGAAGGGCATCTTAATTTTGGGTAGGGGGTGTTGTCCAGGCTCTCAAACCCTGACCCAATTTATGCCAACCTTTGTGAATTTTGCATACCCAGCTTATGACTTCAGTAGTTCAAAAAACACAGTCATGTTTCTACTGCTGGTTCTGTTTAGATATGTATGAGACAGTTTGTCACTTGCCACACAGCTTCACTGATGATTCCCATCTGGGCAAATAATAAATAAATTAATCTGTTTACAAATATTTCCAGACAAGAAAAAATCATACCCTGTCTATGACATCAATGTGAATGATTTATATACTCTGTTTAAAATTGCAAATCAAAGACCCATACCCTGTTTATGACTCACAGTAAGTCCAATACTGATACCATGTTGGGCAGACATCCCCATATAGTGCATGTATGGGAGTAGCCCCCCCTGGTTTGGTACCCACATGTATAGTGTACATGCATATTTAATTATATAACTTGTATGTTAAATTGCATCAAGTGTCATATGGCATTACAAGACAAGTTGCACAAAAACATTCCATTTTGAAACACCCATTGCAATGGCCTAAATTACTTTGAGATGAGTTGATAAGTTATTTCAGAAAGCTACAACTCATTTCTACTCTCTGTAGTGATTGCATCAACTTGTTGGGCATTGTAAGAGGTGTTGCATGGACTTGTCTTGCAATGGTGTTTGTGTAGTAAGGCCTTTATTCTCCTTTGAATTAACTTCCTTTATTCCTTAGAGCTGTGCATACAGGCATATGAGGCAAATGCCCCATCTGAAATTTGCTATACAAGAAATTAAAATGAGTCATTGCCCCACCCCACCCCTCTAGGGGGTCACACCTTTGGTGCTTGTTGATTTTGCCTTGTCCATAATTTTTAAAAGTCTGGCAAGTGCACTGCCTAACAGTTGGGGTATAGAGTTATCTTAACCCCTTCAGTCCCAGATGCTTAACAACCTTTATCTTTTGCTTACAATGTTCAGCAATGATAATACATGTATGGAAATGGTCACAACCAAAAGTTCTGCAAAATTTTGTTGATGAATGGTCAAGTTTCCCACGAAATAAAATTATTCTCCCAGTCCCTATTTTGTAAGAATTGTACAAAGTGTCTGTCAGGCTTGAACCCATTCCTAACCACAAGGCCACCTCGTCCACCACATGTTAACTATGGTGGCCTACCAGTAAAAACCCATAGAGGTTAAGGAGTGCAGATAAGCCTAATTTCACTAAATAAATAAAAATTAATAAACTAGGATCCATACTGAGAGAAATACGGAATGAATCACAATCTAATCGGTAAATGTTACAGGAACTATGTTTTAATAGTTATATTGTAATTATTTTCGCTTTAGTAGTTTTATTGTAAATTATGTAAAATTCTGCAATTCAGTATAATACTGGGCGCCATAGAATTCACTAAACATATTGTTATTATTAAATATCATTACAATGTGCGACGCTAAGTGAATTGTATCAGTTGAGGAAATATTTTGAATTTCTTATAACTAGTATTCCAAATGTCATTCTGCCAGTGTTGTCAGCTTCTTCAGACACAACAGTGAAAGTATGGGATACTGCGAAAGGGTTCTGCATGTCGACGTTAAGGACTCACAAGGACTATGTCAAGGTCCTGGCATATGCCAGGGATAAAGAGCTGGTGGCATCAGGCGGCCTGGACAGACAGATTTTCCTGTGGGATGTCAACACACTGACGGCTCTCACTGCAACAAACAATACAGTAACAAGTAAGTTGTTACCATGGAAACATGATTCTCAGTTTGAAGGGAAAGGTGCAAAATAATGATAATGATAAACAAGGGGAGTGACTCACAATCACAGTATGGGGCTTAATTATAATCACACATTTCATTGTAAATTTGTAAAAGTATCAGGTCCTTCGATAGATGAATTTTTAAGAAGTATTCTGACTGTTATTATAAATTATTATATAGTAAATGCTCTGAATACCATTCAGTCGATGTGTAATATGTTTGTTTTGTTGCCATCACTATCACAGTAGTGTCACTGTCATCACAGTAGTGTCAATGTCATCACAGTAGTGTCACCATCATCACAGTAGTGTCACCATCATCGCAGTAGTGTTGGATACTTATTGAGTACACTGTATGTGAATCTTTGCTGATCAATGTAGTGTTTATCAAGGGGGAGGATAGAAGCCCCTGAGTCCATCTATATTGGTCTTCTTTCTATAATAAGCCCTATCTTCAAAACATCAAAATGAGTTACAAGTTTATAAGCCTGCACACAATCTTGTTCCCAGAGTCCACATTCTTTTAGGTCTGCAGTGAGAAACAAAGGGCTCTGGGAGCATCCGTAGGAAAAGTCAATGAGCCAATGACTTTTGGCCCACCAGCACCTGCTGGTTATACACAGACTTCTCAGTGTATGTGCACTGGTGTGTGGAAGTTCCCAGAGCCCTTCGTTTCTGCCGCAGACCAGATAACAATGTGGGCTTAGGAATGAGATTGGCCCACATGGTCATGGGGCCCTAATAGAGGAAATAATTATTGATAGTACTAAATAAATGGTAATTATAGAATTTTGCAATGTTAAACAATTAACAAACATGAGGAGCATTAATATTGCATGTATACATAAAGTACAATTAAATATTAGGAACATGTTTTCCACCTAACTCTGAGTAATTGTATCTATAGCTTATTTTTAAAATATAACAAATAAACTAATCTGTATACATATTAGTTTATTTAATAAACATATCATGAAATATTTGGGGAACCTTCTTAATAAACACGAAAAGGTTATACATTTATAATTAAAAAGTTTGTAAGTATAGCTTAAAATGTTATTGATTTTGGACTAGATATATACAGGGTGACATGAATTACATTTCATTCAGACATACTTAATTATTATTATTATTATTATTATTATTATTATTTTATTTATTACTATTAATGGTTGTTTATGTATACTGTTAATTTTGTCATTTACATTCAATTTAACATTTGGCAGATGACATTCTTGCTAACTTTGCACTTCCAAGCAGTTCTTCCCCTGAAGTTTGTAAGTAAATTTGTTTAAGCACTCAGGACTCAGTTGTGACACAGAGTCAGATGAACATATGATGGCTCTATCTGTTTAAGCAATATTTCTACTCTTTATCTGTAAGGAATAAGTTGGTTTTCTTGCCAAGTGGAACAAGAACAAAAGCTCAGTAGCTGTGGGCAGGGTTCATTTATACAGCAAGTTTTTACATGTTGCATGTATGTAGTTTGTGGTTATAAATAGCCGATTATAATTATTGTATGAGTGATGAAATTACTTTCAGTAAACAAAATGGTGGAAATAAAATTAGAAAATGGTGAGTTTTTAATATTAATAACTTGCTGCACAAAGCCCTAGATCTTGCAGTTGGAAATCAAAAGAAGTTTATTTTCAGACTCAGGAACTACATTGTATATATCAGTTTAATCTGGTGGAAATCTGTTTTCAGTAGAATATAACTTTATAGTTAGAAAGATCTCTTTGGAACTACTAATTCATGAGGAAGTCATAGTACCGATTCCCAATGGTGCATGCTGAGGGTCAACTTTGTAAAGGCTAACCTTCTTTTGTGACACCATATGTGGATATGGGCACTAAGCCTCTGATCTAGCCTCTTAACCACCTATCAGGGAACGTAAAAGAAGTCACACACTTGTTGATAGTAGTTGGTTAGTACCAGTGTCGGGGAAACTTGTAGTGTCTAGCATCCCTTTGCCTTCTAGGAAGAAGCAGAATAAATGTTATAGAATATTCCTATAATATATAGTGTCCAGTCTCTTCCTATTTTGTACAGGATCTTTCATTCAATATTCATTCCTGAGGAAGGTTGCAGGTGCAACTGAAAATTTGAGTGACAAAAATTTAAAATTTAATCTACAGATTGATCAGTTTATACAACATTTTAACCATGCTGACGACTGATCAGCACATATTATAAAACAAGAAGAAAATTTAATCATAGAAATAATGAAACAAAGACACACTGTGTCATTTTCCCTTACGACGTACTTGTCCGAAGAATTCATAGTTTTTATGCCCTGAGTGAGACTTGAACTCATGAGAAATAATTATCACCATGGCAGTTTTTCATGCACTATCAGGAGTTAAGCCAAGCATGTGTATCAAAGCCAAGCACACACAAGCCTGACTTTGGCCAACTCCCATATGAAAAGTGACAGGGATGCTCGTCATACCTTTTAGGGGTTAAAATTGGAGGTTTTAGTGCCAATTAGGGTGTTAAAGATCAAAATTTAACATTTGTAGTCAATGGTCCACATGGTACCTTTTAGAGACAAAAATTCATTTGACACTCATTTGGAAAGATTTATGACAGTGCTTTTAAAATGATTGACAGTGGAAAACATTTGATGCTATTATTTTTATCGTTATTAAGTTCATTGAAAGTTTCAACTGTCTGTATGTTTTAGGGGTAAAATTAGCTTGAATCACACCCTGATTGGAACCTTTTAGGGGTTTAATTCAAAATTTTCGATGAGCATCCCTGCCCCTTTCATATGGGAACCCTCGCCTCCCCCCAGGAAGCCTGCCCTTTATTTTCACAATAAAGAACTTGAAAACAAGGACTCATACTAGACCATCAGATATAATGAAATGGCACTGGTTAAAGAACAACAAACCTTCCAGGGGTAGGATGGGTTGGGAAGGTCAGGCAATAGTGAGCAACAAGAAAAACTGATTTGTCCCACATCACATCATGACTCCTACCCCAAGCAGACTAGTACCCAGGCCCCCTCATACTTATTTGATGATCGTACTTGTAAAGCACTTTGTAAATGATAATATGAAAACTTACAATGATGTACTACATAACAGTTATCTCTAATGATAACAGCTGTAGTAATATACACAAGTTACTGTAATAGCAATTGATATACCAGTCCATTGAGGCAAGAAAAAGCAATGGCTTCATTCATGTTTCAATGTATCAAGCTAGGGTATTTTCTTAGTTGACCATTTTCGCATTGCCATTTAATGCTTTGCATTTTGAATGGGAATACAATAAAAAGTGTTATAAAATGTTCAGTGCTTTCCTGTGGAGGAGAGATTGAGATGAGAACAATATGAAATGGACAACCACCATAAATAGGTTTTACTTGTAACATGTATATAGGCCACACCTTAAACTTTTACTACTTTTTTGAGGAAAATATTTCCCATGAGCTATGAATGTTTGTAACTACATGTATGTATGAGCTGTGCCCCAGCATTTGGCTGGATTTTCAACCAAGAAAATGCTGGTGATGTGTGGGTATTTATGGTACCTGCCAAAGTCAGGATGCATTGTGGTCAATGTAAAAAGGGAGATAATATAATTTGTGTTTTCATTTACAGCTTCATCCCTGAATGGGCAAAAGGATTCCATATACAGTTTAGCAATGAATTCAGCTGGTACGGTCTTAGTTTCTGGCTCTACAGAAAAGGTGGGCATTCTGTTTTAAAAGAGGTAGAAAACAGTTTCTACATGTCTGTTTCCTTAGTGTTATTTTAATAAAGTGGAGGATTGGAAGAAAATGATTGATGAGAAAGCTGGGAGGCAGTGGCAGATCTAGGAGGGGAGCTGAGGAGGCCATGGCCCGCCTTTCATTGTTATTTAACTTTAATAGAAGAATATAGCTGGATATTACAATAATATGTAGGAGACCCTCGGGCCCCCTTTCCAGGCCCCCATTCTAAATTTTCTGGTTCCCCCTCCCCCCAGTGAAGTGTTACCACTACTGTTTCACGTTCTCCAAAGCTTTTAGGTGAGTCACCATGATAGCTATGTACATTGTTAAAATAAAGGAAGAGTGTTTCTTACATGTATTCTCTTTATAAAACAAACACACTCTTAGCCGAAAAAGTGAAAACTTATGTTTTTCTTCAAGGTACAGTAGAAAATGGTATTGCGGTATATATCATGTTTTCACTTTGTAGTTATTGGCTGTAGTTGGTAATTTATAATTAATATCATAATAATTATATACCAAGTGTGGATAAATATCATGTTTTCACTTTACAGTTATTGTCTATAGTTGGTAATTTATAATATCATAATATATACCAAGTGTGGATAAATATCAAACAGTCTTTTAATTGATTAAGAGATATGACAACAGATTTCAATAAAGTCAAGCTGTGAGTATTTTAATAAGGCAAACGTTTAGGGACTTAGGCGGACAAGATTGCCTTTGACTAGTACATTATAACTTTAATTGACTGATGTTTTAACTTGTATCCCCAGGCATTACGGGTGTGGGATCCCCGCACATGTGCTAAGATGATGAAGCTAAAAGGCCACACAGACAATGTAAAAGCTCTTGCACTCAATGCTGAAGGAACACAGGTAAATATTGTAAATATATATACCAGTATATGCATAGATAGACAGGCAGACACATATATACAGTCAGATAGACTCACACTGACAGACACAAAATGACAGACACAGACACTCAGACACACAGATATACTTACTGATACAGACTGACACATACACTGTACTGACACAGACAGACAGGCAGTCACACAAACAGACAGATTACACACACAGATCTATACAAGCATAGACACAGGAAGGCAGATAGACAGACAGGCAGACAGGTAGGTAGGTAGATAGATAATAATTATGAGTAAGTTTGAATGCAACTGTTCATAAAAGCACTGGTCTCTTGATATTGACATAAGAATATATTCATGTAGTGTCTTTCAGGGAGCTCAGATGGGACGGTGAGACTATGGTCACTAGGACAACAGAGGTGTATTGCGGCATACAGAATACATGAAGAGGGAGTGTGGACACTGTTTACTAATGATACATTCACGGAGTTCTACTCCAGTGGCAAAGACAAGCAGGTGTTCTGGACAGATATGCTGAGGGACGACTGTTCAGCGCTCCTGTTTGTAGAGGAAGCTCCAGTGTTAAGGGTACAACAAGCTTTTGTTCTTTCATTCCCCTTTTTAAATTATACTCATTAGAAACACAACATAAACTTTATAGCAACTACTGCAAGATGTCTTTTACGATGTTGTTGTTAGTAGAAATGTTTAAAACATATATACATTCTTCATAACAAGAACCTCTTTCATGTTTGGTAGTTGGAGATGTGCCGAGAACCTTTATCATTTTGGGTAGCCACTACAAACTCCAATATTAATAACTGGGTAAGTACAAACTTTACAGTTATTTAGACAACTGATACTTTCATTAAAGTTAAATAAAGTTGGACATTCCTAACATTCCTCAAGCTCCATAACAGATAACAGATATACTGGCAGAAATTTAGTATTACGAAATTGCTGACAGGATATTCTTCACATTATGAGCTGGTTTATTCCCATTCGTGACATTCCTTTTCACCAATGGGGGTACACTACCAGCATTATAAACACTAGCATTACAGAGTTGGTGAAAGGATAATCTTGACAGCATCGTCTTGTTTGTACACATTCCTAACATTTCTCTTTGCTATTGGAGGTATACTACGTTAGCATTACAGAGTTGGTGACAGGATAATCTTGACAGCATCGTCTTGTTTGTACACATTCCTAACATTTCTCTTTGCTAATGGAGGTATACTACTAGCATTACAGAGTTGGTGAAAGGATAATCTTGACAACATTGTCTTGTCTGTACATACATTCCTAACATTTCTCTTTGGTAATATTTAGGGGTATACTACTAGCATTATATAAACTTGGTGACAGGATAATCTTGACAGCATCATCTGGTCTATACACATTCCTAACATTCCTCTACACTAATAGGGGTATACTACTAGCATTATAAACTTGGTGACCAGATAATCTTGAGAGTGTCATCTGGTTTATACACATTCCTAACATTCCTCTGCACTAATAGGGGTATACTACTAGCATTATAGACTTGGTGATAGAATAATCTTGACAGCATCATCTGATCTTTACATATTCCTAACATTCCTCTGCACTAATAGGGGTATACTACTAGCATTATAAACTTGGTGACAGGATAATCTTGACAGTGTCATCTGGTCTCTACACATTCCTAACATTCCTCTGCACTAATGGGGGTATACTACCAGCATTATAAACTTAGTGACAGGATAACCTTGACAACATCATCTGGTCTATACACAATTCACAACATTCTGTTGCTATGGAGGCATAATGTACTTGGTGACAGGATGATCTACCTTGATGGCATCTGTTCTATGGTCTTTCCTAGCATTTATCTTTTGCTAACATTTGGATTTCTACTACTAGCATTATATACTTGGTGACTGGATAATCTTGACAGCATTATGTTGCTCTATGCTAGTGCCTAATGGGGTTTATACAACACTGGGAAGGGAACATCTAGGTGTCAGAAAATCATATGCCATTTTCATCCACCTCCCTGGTAGAATGATGCCTGTATCATAGCAGTTACTTGTATTATTCCCATCTCCAGCCGCTCAAAGTTCCATCATTTGAGAGCAATTGTGATGTTGACATGGAGCTTAGTCCAATGTTCTTGAAACCAAGAAGGACAATACAAGGTACGGTGTGTTGTCAATCGGTTCTGTTGCGAAAGAGAAACATTTTAGTTGTTTTGCAGATCTGTACATTTATGCCACATAAGGCAATTTTGAGAAATTGCATAGGAAAGAGTTTGGGGGTTACTATTTCTGGCAAACAAAGTTGATGAACATTTTGACAAAAAGTGGCATTATCATTAGTATATTATCTGTTATGTGAATGTCAGCAGCAGGTATTCAACAAGGGAGAGCATTTTAGGGAACACAATTTCACTATAATCTTATCCATAACGAGAGTTTTTGAAGGGCTACAAATTCCATCTGTGAGTAAGTCCAGACCTCCTGCCACGGGATTTTATGCACAGAATTTACTTTTACTCTTTTGATGAACTGCAGAGTATTCTTGTAGACGATGTTAGTAAAAATACATCTTATATCAGGAAACCAAACTAATAGTAATTATAACAATATTAACAACAACAACATCAACAACAATAATAATAATATTAACAATAATAACACTAAGAATAATTTATTGGTTTCTATTCTGCCATATCATATTACAAATAATAACTCCCCCCTCAAGATATAAGTCCCTATAGCAGTGAACAGTAGACTTTGTCTAGAATTAGTGAGCTCTAAACCCAGCCACCTCAGTACTGTATGTTCAACTGTCTACAGGTGCACCAAGTATAAAGCAATTTCAAATTCTAAGGGACAAACAACATGTGCTGACAAAAGACACAGATGATCACACTGTTCTTTGGAATGTCTTGAAAGTAAGTAAATAAACACATATTTACACTTTAGGGTAGTGTTTTTCTGTGAACCATAAATAATATTGCTTTTTTGCAGGACTTAATTAACAAATATTGTTTGTGTATATTATTAACGAATACTTATTTTAGTTATTTTTCATGAACTCGCATATTTTAGAAGTTGCTAATAATATTAACACTAAAGTACATCTTGTTTGTTTTGGAATACGAACAGAGTCTACATATGTGTTATGTTGTTCTTGTAGGCACGCAAGGTGGAAGATTTGGGAAAAGTTGATTTCGAGGAGGAAATCAAGAAAAGAGCACAGCAGATTTATGTTCCAAATTGGTTCAGCGTTGACATAAAAACAGGAGTAAGTGTAGATACTCAAAAATATCACCAATGTGGTTAGTTTTTCTGATACATGTGCATTTACCTCAATGTATTATGATGTTGTTGTTGTAAGTATTAATATTTTCATAGTCTAGTTATTATAAGCATTTTACCCATTGTAAATTTTTGTAATTGCCCCTGAAAAGCCTCCACGGGGAATGTATTGTATTGTAACAAACAGGCACTTTATGGTATGATTTGTGATAGAAAGTACACGGATGATACATGCTAAGGTATTTCCTATTTAACTTCCTACCAGTTTTTAACAATCCATTTGGATGAGTCTGACTGCTTTGCGGCATGGATCTCAGTCTCACATGTCACGGATCTGGAGCCCAAGTACATAGAAAGTAAAGGTGAGATACACGCCTACAAAAAACATGTTGAAGACGGAAACTCTTGTCCAGTAATAAGCCACACCCGAATACGAGTCTCCCCACCCAAATATGAGTCTCCACCCAGATATGAGTCTCTCCACCCGAATATGAGTCTCCCCACCCGAATACGAGTCTCCCCGCCTGAATATTAGTCTCCCCACCCAAATATGAGTTTCCCCCCCCGAATATGAGTCTCTCCACCCGAATACGAGTCTCCCCACCCGAATATTAGTCTCTCCATCCAAATATGAGTTTCTCCACCCGAATATTAGTCTCTCCACCCGAAAATAAGTCCAAGAAAAAGTCTTTTCAGGGAACGAAGTTTTGCAGTATACACAGAAACTAAACTTCATTCTCAGCATAAGAGAGAGGGGCCTTGTGAATGTTCGACCAATCAGTGAGCTTCAAGTTAACTGGAACGGCTGGGATTGGTTGAGCTCACACGTGTGGGGCGGTGAAACCAGATACTGGAAGAGCGGTTATAAATAGATCTCAATCTCTTATCATCAGACAAGTACTTTAAGGCGCTGACATTTTTTCGTTGATATAATCTGTAGCAATACTACATGATAAAATTAACTTTCTAGATGTTAAACGAACGTTTTAATACCGTATAGTATTTGTAGAAACTTATTAAGCGCTACTGCTGATCAGTTATTTATCTCATGTCCGTGCAATATCGCATTCTGTGGCAATGTAATAACTATTAATATTCAAGTTTTGTACGCTATACTAGTCTTTCGATTCTGATTGGTCCATTTGTACCACGTGGTCATAGTGTACCTCGCGACAACGGCGAAAACCATGTGACAAAAAGTACAATGCACTGAAAAGCCATGTGTTATACGTCTTATCACAATCATGGAAATAGTTGTAAGAGACAAACGGGGACACGAGTGGCTTTATTTCCTCGACACATTTAGTTGCTTCCACTTTGGTTCCCCCGAGTTCACAACATTTCATGAATGAAATCCAGTTTTCCCGAGTTCACTTAGACGCGTGTTTTGTGTCTGGTTGTTTTAGTATCTTGCAGCGAACTCAACTTGCATATTAAATATGTAGAAGCATTCTTGCTTGTGCGATGTATAATGAACTCAAAATTTCTTCATTATACATTGAACTCGTTCATGTATTCACCGACAAAGCATGCGCAAGAGTGCTTTAGCTTCTAATGAAAGTGGCAGTTGCACTGTTTTGGTGAGCGTAAATCCATAAATTCTGGGCATTTGCTTCCCTCTTAGAGAACCGTCCCTGAGGGGGCTTTCATTTATTTCGTCCTGGAGGTCGACACAGTTACAGGGGGTCACGTAGTTTTGAAAGGCTCAGTGGGGTGGGGGAGGTGTTGAGTTTAATAATACCAAGACGGAGCGGGGCATGTGAAAGTTTGTTCTGTTGTGGATGGGGGGGTGCATAACATTTAAAAACCTACCTTCCAATTTTGCTGATCCCCGAACTTCCACATAAAGCCTTGCCAGCATTGGCCTTAATTTTTATTTATTTTTTTATTTTCAGTTTACAACGGTGATACAAGACATGGTATGTAGCTTTTCTCATTACTATTGGCATGCCTAGACGTCCCTCAACCGAAATCTGTTTGTAACTGTATACCGTAAAATTCCGAAAATAACCCCCCTGCCCGAAAATAAGCCCACTCCGAAAATAAGTCCCTCCTAAATATCTGACACGAAAATCATTTCGATGTTAAGCCCATGGGGTTCTTGATGTACTTAAAGTACGGTCATCGTCAAGACAAAAATTCCCCTCCAATAATAAAACCACTCACAGAATAAGCCCACTGCGAAAATAAGCCCCAAAACATGCGCTTTGAAAAATATAAGACCATGGGTATATTTTCGGAATTTTATGGTATATACACTGCTCAAATAAATGCCCGGGAGGTTCCTCGGAGGGGGAGGGGGGGGAGACGAGTGTTCAGTGGAGACGTAGCATTTACTAATGGGTGCAAATTTGGAGTTTGCAGGGCCCTCACATTGATTTTTCAGACACATTTATTGATAAAGAAACAAGAACACTCCCGTCACAACATAAAACAAAATAAGCATATCTAGTTACGTCGCTCAGGTATGAATTGAAATATCAAGAACAGTTTATTCAACAAGAAACAAGACAAAACATACAAATGCGATGTGATGCGTAATTGAAATACTAATGATACCCAGAGTACTGATTCTTAAGTTTTAGATACTTGACCTTTCAAATAAACGCTCCCTCCCGGTAAAACGTTCCCACTCAAGTAATGTCCAGTGTGTTTTTTTCTTTTTGCCGTGGAAGTTCGAGGGGCTGGGAAGTGTTGTCCACAGCAGGCTTGTACTGATCTAAAGCTGTGATTAGAGTGGTTCCAGTAGTCTGTATGGTTCAGGGTTGTGTTTGTCTATTGTTATTTGTGCCAGTGATGTGTTTTGGTTTGGAGCGATACAGGCTTGGCCATAATGCTGACCAGGCCCAGGTTGTTCAAAGAGTGAATAGCGCGATCCAGCAGATAAATCCTTATCCAGCGGATGATTAACAATTATTCCCCGAAGTGGAGGTAGCCACCGACACTGAGGGGAATAATTGTTTAGTATAACCCAACAAGTGAAACAACTTCATTCATTCATTCATTCATTCATTCATTCATTCATTCATTCATTCATTCATTCATTTTTTCATTCATTCATTCATTCATTCGTTCATTCGTTCATTCGTTCATTCGTTCATTCATTCATTCATTTCTCCATCAGAAACTGTAGCATTGATTTTTAGATTTTTAAATGTTTAGATTTTTAGATATTTAAAACAATTTTTTTTTTATTTTAAAATTTTAGATTTTAAATTTCTAATCCTGTAATCGTTTAGATTTTTAAAGTAATTAATAGCGATGTGATTTTAATTTTCAAGGCTCCTCTTGAGAACAGTTTTGTGTAAATTGATTTATTTATTCACCTAGAGAAGGACACTTAGTTCAGCATACTTGCTTTCTTGTTTTACAAATTGAACATTATGGTTATTTCTCGCGATCTTCTCCGGTGAATTATGGGGTGCTTCTGTTACAAGCACTGCTAGAATGCTGGCCGAAGATCAATTGACTCAGATCTGCATACTTGCCTGCTTGTTCTACAAATTGAGGATAATATTATTCTCTTGATCTTCTTCTCCAGTGAATTATGGAGTGCTTCTGTTACAAGCGCTGCTGGAATACTGGCCCGAGACCCATTACACTGTGCCTCTTGACGAGGTGGGCGACCACGAGTCCGCTGGTGGCGTGACAGGCAGTCGAGCCAGCTCGCCAGCGGGTCGGTAGCTCACTTGTAACTAGTCAATTCTCAATACACGTATTTATTTATTTATTAGTTAGCCAAGGAGACGTGGCACTGGAGACACTGCCAGGTGGGCCAGGCCTTTGACACATTCAGTTGTCACTCGACCTCTTTTGGGTGAACATCTCTGTCTCAGCTCCACAACATGTGATGCTATACTTGAGCGCACCCACGCGAATTTGAAACCAAACTAGTGAAAGCAATGCAATGCAATGCAATGCAATGCAATGCAATGCAATGCAATGCAATGCAATGCAATACAATACTTTATTGATATCTCCCCTGTGGGGCTTTTCAGAGTCAAATACATAAAATCTACAATATACAATCAAATTACAGAAAATATACAATCTCAAATCTACTGAAATCTACTAAAATCTAAAAAGTCTAAGAAATCTATGCAAACACTCAAGAGAACCAAAATGTTATCAATTACTTTTGGAAGTTGTTACTAAAATATTAACTTCCTTTTGTTTAACTTGTCTCTCACTTACTTAATTTTAGCGTTTAGCTTCTTTACTGTTCTGAACTTTGAACTTTAAATTTCTGTGAGAAATGGAGACGGGCTATCCCTTTGATGCTCGAACTTTTCGTTTAAGGGATGGTTATCCATGTTATAAGCATTCAGCAACACTGTTCAAGAGAACTGAAGCTGTTCTTCCGAAAGTGATTGTGTGATGAGGTGAAGCAACAGAAAAACAATGCGACATGTACTGTGTATTCCGAAATACATGATCGACAGAAGATAGAACTTCAGCCATTCAGAACCTGATCTATATTATGTTTATTCTTTAACCCTCAAACGCCCCCCCCCCCAAGTTTTTTGCGAAATTGTCATAAAACATTTAGTAGCTGTAGCCAAATGAACAAGACATCGTTTCACACTGCTTAGATGACTGATTAGATAAATTCTGCACATTACCTTTTGCTTTAGAAAGTGGGACTTTTCGGTGAAAAACTGATTTAAACTCAGATTTTTTGGTTATCACTGATCTATACGGTTTACAGTGGGAGTTAGCATTAAACAGTAATTAATCAACACCTGACTATTACCATGGAAATATGAAGTCTTTATAACCATATTGAAAACCATGGGGGGTTCATATGACCTCCCCCCTTAGGCTGATATATCATGATTAAATATCTTGGCCGTCTGAGGGTTAAATTGA
The DNA here is from genome assembly GCA_026546655.1 of Epizoanthus illoricatus. Classification (NCBI taxonomy): domain Eukaryota; kingdom Metazoa; phylum Cnidaria; class Anthozoa; order Zoantharia; family Epizoanthidae; genus Epizoanthus; species Epizoanthus illoricatus. The sequence goes on from JANVCK010298595.1 coordinate 18,186, forward strand.
CCAGTTTCAATATATTCTTTATGTTCCACATACATAGGTTTGAAATCGAGGCTCTGGGGAATAATGGTCATTGATTCGTGAAAAGACAAGGGAACATGTTTATTATTCCTCAGAGCCTCGATTCGAGTCTTTGCATATGACAAGTGAAGCATGTATCGAGACTGGTCTGTTGCGTTCAACGTACTTGCCAGTAACGTAAACTGTAAGTGTAGTCACATTGCCAATTGTTAGTGAAACAAATTCCGCCACATCTTTTAAAGTGTGTTGCGAAGATTTCATGCAATGTAGGAATATCTCCGCATTGGCAGTATTCATTTACTTGTGGTTTGTTTTATTCCGTTAGACAATGGCACAGACGCCAGTGCAAGCGATATAAACATAAACGTGGAAACAGTAAGTAGTGAGACGTTTGCCAGTAGGGACTTTATGCAGCTGGTACGGCAACGGCTACGACTACCGACGGCTGGAGTGGTGATATTCGACTTTCTAGTTCCCTTCTTTAGTTACTGTATCACGCATTCGCTTTAACTGTTTTCCATGTCAAGGAGTTTGAATAGTAGGAATGAGAGACAGTAGTATTAAAAGCAAATGAATAATAAGACAATTTCTATGCTCACGTTGACGTTGTCTACAAGACCTGAAACTTGGGCTTTCCACGTTGTATTTCTGAATACAACGGCAGAAAGGTGTTCGACTCCCCGCATTGCAACGTGCAGTTATTATATTCTGTAATTACAAAAGTCGTTTCTTTTGTGCCGTCCTCCTCCACGTAGCCGTACCAACTGCCTGGAGTCCCTACTAAGTGTCATGGTTCCTATATACAGTCCTTGGGAATTCTTGAAAGTTCTTCAATTTGAAAAGCAAAACCAATGTATTGAAAGTTCTTGACAATCTACAGAAGTAGTTGAAAGTAGTTATTATTATTATTATTATTTATTAATTCTGATAGATTTTGCACGGAAAACAAAATTGATAATTGTGCTCAAACTACAAGCAAATGGCATGCACCATCTGACATCCCAAAATAGCAAATTATACGTCTCAGCACGTACCTCAAGACGTGCCCTGAAATATATATAGTAACATGACTTTTGAAACCCTTTAATTTGATGTTCAGTTTTCTACTTTCTCACATTGCCGTTACTGATTTTAATCGTTTTCCATCAATGTGTTTAGATATTCTTGTGTCATAATATTCTTGCGTCAGGGGAGGTAGCATGGCCGAGCGGTTTAAAGCGCTGACTCGTAACCCGGAGGTCCTGCGTTCGAGTCCTCTGCCCGCCGGTCACGCTGGTGTAAATAGCCTTCTAGCCAGCCTCCCTGCCAGATGGGGTTTTTAACCCAGTTAATTTCCATTTATTATAATTTGTCAATTTATAAATGGTGCTGAAAAGCCCCTAAGTTGAGTCACCGTTAAATAAGTATTCTAGTACAAAAATCTTGTTATCCTTTCAGCTCCAGCAATTTGTCAATATCCGCTTTTTCTGAAGCCTCAAACTAATCTATGGGAGTTCTTAGTTTGGCAGAGTACTTAGGAGTTCTTTAGTTCTTCCTTTCAATATTTCTTAAGTGTCAGCTGGTAATAATTTATTCTCGTGCCCAGAGCCTTGCTCATTCTTCTAACAGTGCCCACGTGACTACATACAGCGATATTTGTAGGCGATCAAAGGCTCTGGATTTCCTGAGAAAATAAAGACCAGTAATTGGCTGAAATAACAATGCCAAAAAACAAAAATGGCGACTGAAGATCGATGACGAGTTCAGAGACCTTTAGAAATTACATTGATGTATATCGTTTGTAGCAAATTTACCCTTATCAAGTGGTTGGTTTTCGTGGTTTAAGTATTTCTTCAAGATCTTCAAGAAATGGTTGTAGAGTAATCCACTGCCTTTGATCGCATTACAAATACCACTGGATGACATAACGTGGACACTGTTAGAAGAGCGAGCAAGGCTCTGGGAACGAGAATGGTGATGCCTGTTCATTCTTTTACAGCGCTTGGTCAGCGGCAATGGGTTTTACTCGATTCCCGAGCACACCCCTGTGATATTCAGTGAGAGCGGGGGCACGGGGAGAACGCTGTTCAGACTGCTCGCGGTCGACGCATCAGGCGAGAATGAGGGATATCTGCTGGCAGAAACCATCCCCCAGTGGCTCGTTGACGTCACAGTGAAGGTAGATGTTGGAGTGAGATTTTTGATGAGACGTTTCAGACATTTTCCAGACTCTTGTATTAGGGATGCCTTTTGTACTTTGTTTCATCACACAGCTACTGTGTATAGTGCTTACACATTTCATGGGATGTGATACTTCTGTGTTCATACAAGTGTTGCCATGCTAGCTACATTTTGTGTTTGTTTTCAGAGACTTACGCCGAAATTCAACAAGATTGCATTTTTCTTACAACCGCATGGACCAAGTTCGGCCAAGGGATTAAAGAAGTAAGTATGTTATTATTATTTAGATATTTGTAATATTTCGGGTAACTGGTTGCACACTGGTACATAATTTTGTAGATATGTTGCTGGAAATGTTGCGCGGTGTAAAATGATGTACAACAAGACGCCATTACAAGACAAGTTACTATAAGTGTTGAGCACACAAGAATTCTTCTCTGCGCACGTTAACATTGCAGTAGAAGTTTGTATACCAAATTGCTTGAAGCACTGCACAGGGTAACATACAATACAATAGGATATTAACGTTCCACAAAATGTCCTATTTCCGAGATACGCTTGAATTCCCGAGAACAGTAACGTCAAATCGAGGCTTGGTGCCACGTTTTCATACATTTGCTGTAGTTTTTGCACCCAACCTCAGTTTGATGTTATTGTTCTCAGGAACTGGAGCGTATCTAGGAAATGTGCAAACTAAATAACTCAATTGTAAAAAGTCGCGTTAATTTCAGACAGTTTTGCTACATAATTTATTTAAATTCTTTCCATTTTATTCTTCCATTCTCGTTAATTTCTCTAACGTTAATTTCATGGGTTGTTAATTTAGTGGAGCGTTAATTTCCTGTAGTAAGGTATCGTACAGTTACCAAAACCATTGTAGGGCAACTCACTCAAACAGATAATACAAAGGATTTACCCCTCCCCTCTAAAGTTAATGTTTATGGTTAGGTTTCTGTGGAGGCATATTCTTCACCTTATCATTTCCAGTAACTTGCCCTGCAAGGGTTTCGGTAACTGCACGGTCTGTTATCCTTCTGGACGGTTCAAGTAACTTGGTTTGCAAGATTACATCCCAATGCCCAACATAAGTCAATGTGAACTGTTTACACCATGTGGCAACGCGTCAAAGAGGAACGGTATATGTTCAGTTAACAAAATAGCTTTAAAGTTGAGTAAACTGAACACAAACCGTTTAGCGTTGAAGAAGGAGAACATTGTTTCTGTCACATTTTAACAAAGCGATCACGTTTCGCGGTTTTCTTAATATGTGTCACTGTTTCATTATGGCATAAACGTAGGTGTGTAAATAGAAAAGGTGTCTCAGGCTGTTGTAAAGCTGCAGTAGAATATTTTGCTACGTTTCATAGTTTTCATTTCAAAGAAATCAAATTAAGTCTAAGTGCAACATATTTTTTATTGTTTTGCCACCTTAATAAATCAGTAGTTTGTTTCCTTGGGTGACTACATAGAAACAATGTTAGTAGTATTTATTTGTTATAGGAAAAAATATTCGTGGAATTCCTGGAAAACTCCTGGAATTCTATAATTTTCTTCCGGAGCCCTGGAAACTCTAGTGTTTTTTCTATCTGCTCCTGTAATTGTGTGGACCAGTAGGCGCTTAGGACGGGTAAATAGACCAACTGGTGGATATTCGTGATTATATGTTGGATTTGTGATTGTACGAATAATTAATATCTTGCTCTCACATTTTCCAGTCTGAGTAAAGTAGTCTGACTACCCTGTCAAATATTTATGGTTATATCCTGAATTGGTGATTCCAGGAATAATTCATTTTTGGTTTTACATTTGCCAGTCTGAGTGAAGTAATTAGAGTACTATATCCCCTCCTCTCTCCTCTTATACCCTCCCTCCCCTCTCCCCCTCTTATTCCTTCCCCTCCCCTCTCCCCCTCTTATCCCCTCCCCTCTCCTTCCCTCTTATTCCCTAGAGTTCATTGCAGATGATACTGGACTGCAGCGCGTATAGTTCAGTAGCTTGGATTCACTCGTGTTATTTATGTTTTCTCGTTTCCTAGAGACTCCATCGCTTTCCTCAGGGATCGCCTGTCGGCTAGCGATATGATACACGTTCGCAAAGTGATTGAACACGTTTATGAGAAACTTATGGGCTGTGATAGTAACTCCCACACGGGGAGCACAGGGACGAGTTCAGGGGAAAAACAGGATCAGGGAGGTCAAGGTTCAGGGGGGTCAAGTCAGCATGATGACGACGAGGATGATTTGGCTTCTATTGCGGAGGCCAAGGTGGAACTTCTCTGTCAGGATCAGGTCAGCAAACGTGCACTTGCACTTGCACTTGCACTTGCACTTGCACTTGCACTTGCACTTGCACTTGCACTTGCATGCACTACCACATGCACTACCACTTGCACTTGCACTTGCACTTGCACTTGCACTCCCACTTTCTCTTCCACTCCCACTAAGTGGGAGTGCAAGTGGCAGTGCAAGTGGGAGTGGAAATGCAAGTGGGAGTGGAAATGCAAGTGGGAGTGGAAATGCAAGTGGAAGTGGGAGTGCAAGTGCAAGTGGAAGTGCAGT
>JANVCK010298596.1:1225-14161 GCA_026546655.1 Epizoanthus illoricatus
TGTCTATCTGTCTGTCTGCCTGCCTGTGTGCGTGTCACCTGTATTGTGTCCCTCTCCCTCCCTCCCTGTATGCGTGTGTCTGTCTGTCTGTCTGTCTGCCTGCCTGTGTGCGTCTCACCTGTATTGTGTCCCTCTCCCTCCCTCCCTGTATGCGTCTGTCTGTCTATCTGTCTGTCTGCCTGCCTGTGTGCGTGTCACCTGTATTGTGTCCCTCTCCCTCCCTCCCTGTATGCGTGTCTGTCTGTCTGTCTGTCTGTCTGTCTGTCTGTCTGCCTGCCTGTGTGCGTCTCACCTGTACTGTGTCCCTCTCCCTCACTCCTTCCCTCCCTCCCTGTATGCGTGTCTCTGTCTGTCTGTGTTTGTGTGTCTCTTTCTGTCTATCTTCCCACATTATTAGCTAAGCATCTGGTTTACTACGGTATACACTAGTCTACTATTGCCAAAACATCCCCAGAACAAAAAGGGGGTACACCGATGTGACCATATTCACATACTTAGGACTTACTTTCCCCTATTATCGATTATTATCAAATACAAATCTCTAGTTATTGAATTTCTAGCATTTTGATTGCTTCCACAACCGATGGTCATTAGATCATAACCATCAATCATGTCCTATATGGGAAACGGCTGTTTCTGAAAACGGAAATAAACTCTAAATTCCGCTTGGTTTACACTACATTTTGCTTGTTTTACACAAAATTGAAAAGAGAAAAAGTAAAGTTTATCTAAAGTATTTAATAAAACAATTATTCCACTCACACTTGTTGGATATGAGACGATTATAGCCAACTCGGTGCGCGCCTCTTTGGCTGGCTATTATTTCATATCCAACGCGTATTTGTGGAATAGTTGTTAATTAGTTCAACCCAGTTCGTGGAGCAAGTACTTTTGAAATTTGTTAATACTGGAGTTTTATCTAAAAAGACTCCCAAGGAGAATTTTAAAGCACACTGTCTGCAGAATTGTATGCATACACGTTAATAACAAACCTTTTTTCTTGTCAACAGTCACTAGCCCAAGTCCCTCTAGGAACCTGAGCTTTGCTGTGTCATGTTGTACCCGGGGAGGTGGTTGGGCCACAATATCTTCATCAGGTTTTTCCACTTTGATTCTTTTCACTGCCTCGGCTAGTCGACTGCCCCTCACCTCTCCTCTTGAGAAATCCCGAGAACCTTGAAATATAAAATTTAACATTCCATGACTTTTCCACAAGTTTTCCATGACCAATTCCACTCATCAAACTCTCCTATTTATTGACAGTTTGCTGGTCTGTACAATTATCTACAGTACTTGATACGTTGAACTATGTAACAAAAACGACGCTCTGCACTACTGTGGACTGGAGACCAATATCTGGGAATAAAAATTGGTGATTTTCCACTTTTCAGGTTTCTTTCTCTCTCCAAAGTTTTTTTATCTGGGAAGCAAATCCAAACTAACCTTGTGGTTGACAGTCTCCATTAACAAACACCGTCTTCCCGTGCTTCCTCCAATCACTCTCACCTACGCTCCTACTTGGCCCTGACAAGTTAGAGCCCAGTCTTTCAGGGTAAAATGGGAATGTGTCCGGAAACGAATACTGGTTGCCATGGAAACCCACAGGGTGTGCACTCCTTGGTTCCCTTAAACCATCAGGATGGCTGTGCCTTGTACGGGGATCCATATCTTGAAACAACTTTGGGTCCTGTCAGTTGAAAGAGCTTTTAATCAAGTAATCAAGTCATCAAGTGCATAAGCATGCATCAAGTGTCACTGGGCAACACTTTACATCACAATGCAACAACGTAGTAAAAAGTACTGTTCTCAGATATTTTAAGCTGCTACACACCAACCCTGACACTATTCCAACGTTTCACGAAATAATAATAATAATAATAATAATAATAATAATAATAATAATAATAATAATAGTGCTTATATAGCGCATCCCACGTAACGTCTCGATGCGCTTTACATGTGTATATACAGGGCGCCACAGGCAGCCAGTTACAGTATAGACGCAGTCCACAACACCGGGATCACTACCCTACTCTTGTCGACAAGTGCGTGGGTTCTTTTGAGTCCCCCGATAGAACGTCGAGAGACTAGACCGACGGCTTAATGTCCCTGTCCACGGACAGTGTGGCGAAAGAAGGTCGAACAAATATTCAACCCTCGGCAAGGCCGGGGATTGAACCCGGGACCTTCGATTGGCAGTCAGAGATCTAACCGACTAAGCCAACCACGAAACATAGTACAGGCTGTTCACCTTCAATGCCATTTCTCTCTTCTCCATCTCCTGCTGCAACAGGTGCTGGTGTTGAAACTCTCTCTGTTGCTCCTCCTTCTGCTGCCGCAGCTGTTGCTGCCAGCGGTGCCATTCCTGCTCCTGCAGCTTGAACTGATCCTTGGACTCAAACATCAGCCTCCGCTGCAACAGGAGCTCCTGAGGAATACAGCAAATACTAGTTATACATTGTCTCTGAGTGGGCTACTGAGCCTAAATGTTCATGTGTATACAGCTATTTCTAAGAAAGTTGACATCTGCAAAGCGCAATACCCAGCTCTCAAAGTATGATGGGATCTCATTGATTTCGTTAACTACTGCAAGATATTTGAATGTTTATATAAACCATCCTTTACTAACTTTTTTCTTGCCTGTTTGGAAGTCAAAGGAGGCTGTACATTGCAAAATGGAGAGGCCCAGAATTCCTTTGGCGCTTGGTATTACGCTTTGCAAATGTCAACCTTTTTCTGAAATAGCTGTATGAAGGAGAACAAAGTGATTGGACAAGTTTCAGAAAATCTCCTAAAAATCTTCAAAGCAATGTTAGGGATTCATAAAATTTCAGACTAGCCTGCCCACGGATTCTAATTTTCCTTCACAATGAGAAATCTCTAGTACAGTACTTATAAACTGAATGAACCTAATATTAAGAAACAGTTCAAAACGTTTCTATTAATGAATTCTATAATGTTTCTTTACTTCCAGTCATGAATATAAGATACCTTCCTCAAAAGTCGCTTAATGTTAAATGGGTTCTGTTCCTCGCAGACTGATCTGGACCATAAACCATGGTTTAGTCAGTTGGGTCAGTGATGGACACTTGAACAACACTTCTTAAACTATGGACTAAAATCAGAAGTTACTGACAAATCTCACATAAAGTTAGGATTAATTAATCCTGGAATAGTGTTGATCAGCTCTTGAGAACCTGGGCCCTGATTACAACAGGGTTCGTACGGATTGCTTCATTTGCTTCCCCATAAAACACCTCATGATTCCAAAAATATAAATTCTATAATTATAAATACATGCATAATCAAGTGCAGCATGCATGACCCAAAAAAGTTCTTATTCATCACACATATAACTTGTTCATGTACTTGCTGACAAAAACAATTGATTGATAATTGTTTTTTCATGGTTGCCACCACGCATGGTGTGGTTGTGCGGTTGTGCCAAGCTATAATGCAAACTACTGGAGGGGCATTCCACCACTTATTTTCAAAATTTGGCTAACCAAAATATATAATTCCCTGATTTTCCCAACTTTGATGAGGAATTTAGAATTTCCCTGACTTGATTCAAAATTCCTTAACTTTTCCCTAACATTGAAAAAAGTACTTTTTGCCTGATTTTCCCCTGGCTCATGGCAACCCTGTTTACCTGTCTCTGGTTTTCTCTAAGTGCCTCGACTTGCTGCTCATCCATAGGGTGCCCAGGAAATGGCCGGTCTCTTCCTGGATGGTGGATTAGATAGGGCTGCAACAGTGGTGCGTCAGGATGTCGATGAAGGAACAGGCGACCATGGTCTTCTGGTTTATGGCCATACATTCTGCTAATATCCTCTGGCCCATCAGGTTTTGCTCCAAACATTCTCCCAATTTCTTCAGCATGGTCCGGCCTCCGTCCAAACAATCTCCCTAACCCATCTGGGTGCTCTGGCTTAGGACCATAAATCCTACTAAGCTCCTCAGGTCCATCCAATTTAGGTCCATGCCCAGGTTCCAAGGGCCCTGGGCCACCGGAATGGGACCTTGGTCTTTCTTCGACACCAGTAGGTGGGGCACCATGCCCATGCACAGGGCAGGAGGGTTTATTGTCATTGTAGTAATATACCCTTTGTATGACTGGCATTTGCTCTAAACCAGAGCGATGCTTATGTCCTGGACTTGGTCTGTGTTCATCAACTGCAACCACATCATTCTCCTTGTCTTTGTTTTCAGTAGACTTCGGATCTGATGAGGAACGCCACTCTTGCAGTTCCTTCTCCTAAAACATAATCAGTGCATCAGTAAGAGTTTGTAATAATAATAATAATAATAATAATAATAATAATAATAATGATAATAAATAATAATAATAATAATTTGGCACAATGTTCGCTAACAGTTATAATTTAACTTGCTTACTTATCAGTTTTTTATTTGGAAAAAAAACACATTCCCTGATTTTCACTGACGAACTAGTATAATTTCACTGGCCTGTACACAAAGTAAATTTTCCAAGTACCTTCTAAATATCAATCAAAAACTGCAATTTTGTAAAAACAGTGCATTGCATATACATGTATAGAGCTGTTTCAATAAACGGTGACGTCTGATAATATGCAAAATGCAAAGTGCAAAGCATGATACCAAGCCAGAAAGGAATTATGAGAAGTGCATGTACCAATTCTTATTTTTTGGGATGATTTTCATCAAACTATCTGCAGAAGCTTATCAAGATACAAAACATGTTCTGTTGTTATATAACGTATATATGTGACAAAGGATGTCCTAAAAGGTAACATACTGATTATCAGAAATCAACCTTTACTGAACTAGCTGTATACAGCCTGAATATATTCACTGATTACTGACTTAATCTGATTTCTCTAACCAAAATCAAAATTCCCTGACAACAGGCCTTATATGCACTACATTGAATAGTCTTTTCTTGTGTAACTACTGAAATATTGCATTGTGGTATTTATATTGTAGCAGTCACAACAGAAGAATGTTGATGTGCTACAAGATGTCATAATGCATAATGTCTATTCCCTGATCGCTGACTTTTCTCTGATCATGGAAACTCTAATTTACCTGCTTCCTCCCCTCTAAGTCCCTTGGTTCTTCGATCCTTGATCGTGATGACTCTCGCTGCCTCAAGTGTTCGGTCTTGCCTGGGGGGCCATGTTCTCTGGAGTCTTCACTTCTTATTTGTGATGACTCACTTGGCCTGAAATGCTCAGTACCCCCTGGATGAAGGTGCTGTGGGCGGTCTCCAGGGTGGGAGCGTGGAATGTCGTCAGGCCACAAATGGGTATGGCGCTCATGTTGTTGCCGCAAGTGTTCTACAGCTCGTCGCTGTCTCCAAGTCTCTGCATTTGCTAGTTCAATTGGATCCATCATCTGTAAAACCCAAACATAAACAACAAATTGTGACATAATTCACACAGAAAATGTTTTGGAAAATAAAAAATAATTCACAGTGTAGTGCAAATTTTTGCTTGCAAATTCTATATTTTTTCAGAATTTTTCAAACCATTTTTCTTTAAACTCAATGTAAGAAAAAGCTGGACTGCACTGTCTGAATAATTATTAATCATTATCGATTAAGCAAAATTATTTCCTTATTGCTAAAATGAAAATAATTTAAGAACTTGTTGCAGCTTGAACATATTCCAGACTTTCTCCACATGTTTAGGGTTGCCATGGATCAGATTAAGTTTCAAAATTACATAACTTTTCCGTGACTTGTCCATGACCAATTACAAAATTCCACCAAGAGGTAAGACATCATGTATATTCTCTTGAATCAGTCTTCAACCACACCTCAAGCCAACCTTACATGTACTTCGCCAAATATTCTTGTACTCGTCACATGAAACTATGCAGTGAAAATGAACCTGGGGACTGGGCCAGCCATCGCGATGCTGATGCCATGCACTGGCATTGTATTGGAAAAAACAGATAATTTTCTACTTTCTTTCCCTTTCTCCTTCCATGCTCTCTTTCACAAATTTTCACTTTCTAACAAAAAAAATCCATGACTATTCCATGACTCTTGATAATTTTCAAAATTACATGACTTTTCTGGACAGACTCCATGGCAACCTTGAGGTTAACCTTCTATATTTAAGAAAGCAAACAAACGCAAATTTGTAAAGCATCTCAAAAACTCTCCCAAGTACTTACATTGATATGTGGTGGGTAGTGGGATGGGTAAAAGGCTGGTACGACATGTGGCTCAGGTCCCTCTTGGCCGGAGGCCAGTAGGGCAGGGTGCCCTGCCATGGCCCCAGATCTCGGCACAAAAATGGGCTCTGGTTTCATCCCATGGAGATAGTGGGGCACATGTGGAGGGGGGTGTTCAGGAGGATAGTGCTCTGACAGCATGGGGCCTTCCTGCAATGTACCTACAACAAAATCCAGACTGATAATATTAATAATTAATAGTATTAAAGAATTTTTATTTATCGACGGAAACATTTCACATTCAAGTGTTCTTCAAAGGAACTTTGTAAATCATTACAACAAAAGTTAGAAACTTTTGTGTGAGCATGGTTAGCTCAGTTAGTTACAATAGATCTCTGACTCCCAACCAGAAGGGCCCAGGTTCAATCCCCGGCCTTCTCGGCGGTTGTATTTGTGTGACCTTCTTTCGCCACACCATCTGTGGACAAGGATGTTAAGCCATTGGTGTAGTCTCTCGACATTCTATCGGGGGACTCAAAAGAACCCTCACACTCCTCGATAAGAGCAGACTAATCCTGGTGTTGTTGGTCTGTCACCTCATCTCCACATGCAGCTTATTCTCCATCTAGCTGTAGGATCATCTGGACTGTATAGCGGCTGCCTAATGTGCCTTGTACATGCTTACAGTTCAGCCTCGCGAGCTGTGTCATTTACAATTCAGCTCAACCAGCTGCAAGAATTGACAATGAGCCCAACAGACTACCACAGACTATAATTATTATTACAATGTTGTATAAAGTTACATTATGATTAAGAACAAATTATGGAACACCAAAGTCTCTAAATTGCTTTAAAGCAATGCAATGTTGTGGTCTTCTGCTAGAATGTCTGCCTCAACCTGAACTGGGAGAACATGCTTCAATTAGGGGCAATATAGCTGTTCTAAAAATATCAACCAATCAGTGAGCGTCAACTTAATATTTTGGAATGTCTGGGATTGGTTGAGTTCACATGGGGCAGTGAAACCAGACACCGGAACGGTGGTTATAAATAGATCTGTATCAGCCCTGGTCTTGGCCTTTCATGATGAGAACATTACTTTAACTAGGGCAAGCATTACTCAGGCTCTCAGGCAGTGTTCATGACTGAGATACTGTTTAGTATAGTCAGCACCAGCTTCATTCAAGTATAAAAAGGGATTTCAAAACTCCATGAATTAACACCAAATGAAATGTATACAAAATCACCTTCTCAGTATCTGCCCCAGAACTCAGGAACTCCATCCCAGAACATATTAAGAATGCTCGATCAATTGAGTCCTTCAAAAAACAGTAATGTTGAACACTTGTTTTTTTTCAACAAGCTTTTTAAAATTATTTTAATTTTCTGTTAGTGCACTGTTTTAGTTATGGTAGTTTTTTTATTGTTTTTTGTTTGTGGGGGGAGTGAGATATATGCAGCAAAGTGAAGGGCATGAAGTAGAACCCTGAGAAGATGGAAAGTGGGGCAATGTTTACAATTTAATTCGCTTATCTAAAAGTAAAGACTTTACTAAGACAATACCTCATTTGATAATAGAAGTAACGTACACACAGCTGTGCACACTGTAGTCTATAATTTAATTATTATTATTATTATTATTATTATTATAATAAATGTTCTTGTGATGCATAAATTAAAATTCTATTAATTATCATAACTGGGACACAAGTTACACCATTCACCACCACTGCTTTAAAAATTCATAACACTTTATGTAAATAATGTTCACAGATATTTACAAAATATTATAAATAGAAATTAGCTTTTTATCATAATTTATTATAAAAATTATTGACATATCAATTTTAATAAAAGTAAATTAGAGACAGTTGTATACAGATATTACACTGCACTTTCTTAATAAAAAATATGATGGAAGGGACAAAAAAATGATGTTGCCACAGGGTTCAGTCATCTACTTTCTGAAGTAGATGGCAAGAAGCAAAATTAAGTAGCTGGCTAATATTCTCACTAAATGGTCAATTTACAAGAGACCTAAAGTTACTCTTTTCCAGAAACATAAAGAAAATAGGCAGCAAAAATCACTGTTTTTGCCAGCTGCCGGCTGCTATGGACAACTACATCATGTCTCAATGATATTGTGTCACTTAAACAAATTTATTTCAGTGTCAGATTTAATAAAAAATAATGCATTCTAATGGAGCAAGATTTTTATGTACATGTATACACATCTGTTTCAGTGAATATGGAAAATAATTGCATGTCCAATATATTTAAAAGCTACAACACCATACATGTACCCAGATTCTACTTACATTAATTTTATAGCACATTGATCACATTAATCACATAGATGAAAAGAATTATGTGAGCAGAGCATAGTTAAAACTGACACAAATGTACCTGATCAAATATTACATTTATATGGCTGGGTGTTGCAGCAAATTAAGTGCTGACATACAAAATAATCTCTGAATATATATTTTTAACATAATTTGCAACACGACTTCTCTGTTTGCTTCATTTGGTCAATAACATTCACAGCCATTGACAGCACTTTATCTGATTGTTTATTAAAGAAAACACATCACAGCAACAAAAGAAAGTCCATTATCTTACATGGAAACAGTGACTTTACATATTTATGTTATTCATGCACATTCAATAAACTTGCTGCTGGATACAATGTATATATATAATGTAACCTACGGTATTTCTGTTCTTTTCTTTTAAAAAAAAGACATAATCGATGAACTATCCAAATGATGCTTAGATGTACACAAAATAACACTTGTAGATGACTAGATGCTCCAGATACAGATAAACAAGATTTTCATATCCATAAATTATCATGATTATTCTTAGTCAGAACAATTTTCCTCAGTAGTCCTTCACTATCATTCAATGCAAGCATGTAACAAAGACTTGTTCAGTGCCATATGTGTAATCACAAAGACAGTGAGAGCCTTGTAACAACTCCACATTACTTTAAATTGATGGGATAGAAATCTACAAAAGTTTAGTGATCCAATTAATAATTTATGGCCCTGGAAAGCCAGCAGCCTTGAATTAATTTAGGGAATTTTGAACTGTATATTTATAACTTCTGTTCTAAAGCAGGCCTTGTAGCAAATTCAACTACACAGACTTTAACTGTACATTAGAAAAACTAAATTGCTCTAATATTCCTGGTTTGGCCATATTCAGGAGAGTACATTTGATTTAAATCATTTCATGAAGCTAAGCAGTCTAGAAGCCAGATCATTCTGTTTGTCAGCAAATTATTCATCAGTAACAATTAGGAATACATCTACAGAACAACACATCATGAGATACAATCTTTGTCTTCTTCTAACCTTGCTGTTGCATTCTTTCCTCCTTTGGTTCACCCTTTGAAGTACCCAGAAAATGTTAAACTTCTCAAGCAAAACACATGATCAAATTGTGAATCCACAATGAAGTGAGATTTTCATTTCATGTACAGATTAACTGTAGCTGACAGATCTAATATGGCAGCAGGGCAGGTGGATTATCTGAACTTAGTGTAAACAAGTGAAAACTAAGGAACAGTCTCAATTGTTTTTCATTCACTCTGCTATTTTAATCACTATGACAGTTAGATAGCCAAATATTGCCCTTCTGACAGCTGACATTTCAATGGTTTAACATAGAACTTTGCTAGATGTCAAGTTCTTACTTGTAAATATGATAAGCATTATTGCTTGACTCAAATACAGGTTATGTTATTCAGCTGATAAACATTAACATCTGATGAGAACCCTACCCAGACTTTAAAAACCCTCATGAATCACACACAGTAAGGAAAGTCTGAACGCCTGACATCTGGGGAGAATCCAGCAGAATCAAGGCAAACAAGTGTTGTAACTTACCTCTAGGCCCACACGAATACACACCAGGCATTACTTGATGACCTGGGACTTGGGGAGAATTGTTCTCAGATTCCCTCGAATGTGGCACATGGGAACCCCGGCTGGGATCATGTGTTCCTTCACCTGCAGAGAGAAGGAAAACAAATAATAATGTTGGGACAAAATTGGACCTGTGGACCCCTGGGAAGGGGAAGATTTGACATCACCTGTTGCAGAAGCAAAAGACAATACAATGTTAATTATATGAGTCATCTGTCTACAGGTTAATATACACTATTTTAAAAAATATCTTGGTGGGTGGGGGGCCCAGAAAAAGAATTGATTAGTGACATTTGAGAAAGAAGTGAGAAGGGCATAACTTACTTGTAAGAGTGCAATTCATTGCTCTACAGTTTATTTAATAATTAACTTTTAAAAGTAATGTATTTGTAGGCGGAGAAACAAAAAATTTAAATACAAAAATTGCAAACCACAAGCCCATAAAAACTTATATATGCTCAGTTCCTTATTCATAATAATGCAATTATAAATAAACTAATATAATAAACTTAAAAGTAATTGTCCATTACATGCACACATACAGAATTGATGGATCTGCAAACATGTTGCTCACAAGTTATGAGGAACTGCTGCGAATTTTGAACAAGACAGTCTACATCTCTCTGAATTGTATTAATAGACATAATAAACTATTTATAAACTTGTTAAACAGGGTTCATACAGCTCACTTCTTTTAAAATATAAGGACTTTTTAAGGACATTCAAGGATCATTCATGACCTTTTTGAGGACCATGTAACAAGGGAAATGATCATAGATAGATCTCCTTTGGGGAAAAATTAACAATTTCATTCCAGAAAATGAATTTTGAAGGCAAAAATGTGAACAAAATCAGAGCTAATTGTATAGCTTTTTAAGCACTTTTGAGGACTTTTAAGTACTTAAATTTTTGTTTTGAAATCCAAGGACTTTTAAGGACCATTACAAACCTCAGATGAAATGTTACTTTGGTTAATATTTGTTTTTTAAAAAAATGATAACTGTTTTCAAATCACCTGAGATGACGAACCTCGAAATTCTCTTTTCAGTATGATCTTGCATGGTGACAAATAGGGAGAAATTAAACTACATAATTATTTTATTGTGATCAATAAATTTAGTGAGAGGGAGGGTATAAAGGAAAAAAAGTTTTTATGTTTGTTTTTGCTTTTGGAATATTGAAAGCCCAGCTATGCCCAAGGTTGTATGTTGATTGGTGGAGCATCAGAATCAGGATACAGTATGTAATGGATTGTTACTGTCATTTGCAACTTTATTAAAATTAAGGCCATCGCACAGATCTTGGTGGTATCCATTGGATGTCAAGCTTCACGGGAGCATCATCATATCTTAGCTGTGGGCACATGATGGAAACGGCCTGCTTTTGGATGCGCTCCAGATCCCTCCTCAGATAGTCTGGCATTAGGCATGATGGAATATGGGTACAGCATAATCCAATACAGATCTGATGCCAGCAATATAGAAGAGTTTTAAATCCATCAGTGGGATGTTTGCTCTTCTTAGCTGGACCAAGTTCTAAATATAATCTTTTAGATGCTTTCTTGATGACCTCAATATGTGCATTCCAACTCAGGTTGTCACTGATTGTGAGACCTAGTAGTTTGGAACTAGAAACTGGTTTCCAAACACTGGCTGCCAACTATAACTGGAGGGAAGTTGTTCTCTGATTTTGAAAAGGAAATACGCAGTTCCTTGCATTTGTCAGCATTCAACTTGGTTCTGTTGTCGATGGACCAAGCAGTAATATTGTCTGAAATAAGTTGAGCTTTGCTGGTTTCTCCTTTAGCCACAATCGCAGACAAATGTTGTAGCCGTTCAGCACTAGATTGTTGATCATGATTAAAAATAACCAGGGTCCCAATTTGGTTCCTTGG
Source organism: Epizoanthus illoricatus (assembly GCA_026546655.1). Taxonomy (NCBI): domain Eukaryota; kingdom Metazoa; phylum Cnidaria; class Anthozoa; order Zoantharia; family Epizoanthidae; genus Epizoanthus; species Epizoanthus illoricatus. Next base: position 13,217 of record JANVCK010298596.1, read on the forward strand.
GGAACACCCGAGGGGACTGACCCCCACTTCGGAGAAACATTGCTGACTAAGTTTAACCCTCTGGAACCGATTACAGAGAAAATCTATTAACCAGTTAATAGCACTTCGGGGAATGTCTAGTGTGTGAAGTTTGCCAATTAAAACATTATGATCTATAGATAAGGTTGAACACTTTGCGATAATCAAAAAGCACAATGTGCACTGTAGCTCCAGTACCATCCGTCGCTTGTGGATCATGCTCAGTAAGGCCAACGTTGTGGACGAGTTGGGAATTGTCCCATACTGATTGGGGTCGATGAACTTCATAACAGCAGGTTTAATGAAGTCCCGGATGATGAACTCCTCTGCTATCTTTGAAATGCTCGGGGTCAACAATACCGGTCTGAGATCTTTAAATCTTGTACAGGCTTTGTCTTAGGCAAGAGGGTCACGTCAGCTAATTTCCAAGAGTTAGGCAGATGCTGTTCTCTATAAGATGTATTTAATATTCTGCTAATAGGGAAAGCAAGGGATTTGGCAGTCTTTTAACAACCAATTAGGTACTGTAACAGGGCCAGCGGCCTTGGATGGATTTAGACATGTAAGTAAATCTCTCTTGAAACTTTAAAATCATCTTGATATGTAATGTATGTACATGCATGCATGCATGTACCTAGTTCTTTTCAGTTTTACATAAATAAATTAATACTCAAAAGATAATATTTGGCAGCGTGACTTCAACATTTGGTATGGTAACAGCTGTACATGAATAAACAAAAAAATAAACTTGAATGAGATGTGGTGTGTACAGTCATGAATGTATTATGTATATCAGCATATAAATTTTAACTTATACAATATTAATGATAGATATATATATATATATATGTAGTTTGAGCACTCTGACATGGTACGATGATCCCACATGCGTGAGATCGTCGGAGGCGGCTATATAGCCTAACCTCA